>JAEIIF010034457.1:0-11004 GCA_018874455.1 Drosophila trapezifrons
CGAAGTTTTCGATGTTTTAGTATGGAAATATCGATACTACATCGATTAACATCGATGTTTCTCCAGCTCTATTGCACAAAAAATACCTATCTAAGCTAAAAATACTAGATTTAGCCACAAAAATTATAGTGTGACCACACTAGTGCCTGGTTTACATACTGTACATACTGAGTGTATGTCGGCAGAGGCCTGGCAGATAAATTTCTTGACTTGCAAGTCAGGATTGAGCTTTAAATTTGTATTTTAAATAAATCTATTTAGTACTTGGACTTTTAAATATTAAATAAACATTTCAAAGACTTCATTCTCAGGGATTTATATAGAATTAAATTACAGGGTACACTTTTCAGTCCATCAACTCAGTCACAAACACACAAAATGCTTTGTTATTTTTTTTCTGTTTCTTGGGTTGGTTTGGCTTGGTTTGATTTGGCGGGGCTTATACGAATATACACACTCGCTTTATTTATATTTGTGTTTGCCTAAAAAATTGGCGCTACCTACGCGAGTTTTGTTTTTAGCGTCGTTTTTTTTCGTTTCTTCTTTTGTATTCGCGATGATTCATACATAATATGCCGTCGTAGCCACAACCACATCCAGCTCGCCATGCGAGTATACTCGCGCTCGCCTAATCAATAACCATCCATCGTCTTTACACACAGTAAACACACATAATAGATGGCCGTAAGCCGCAATTATTGATGGGCCCGGTCCGGCGATCCACTCTCTGAACCCAGTTTCGGTTTCAGCTCGCTGTCAGGTCCCCTACTCCTGCCATTACCCATCTCCATCTCCATCTCCATACCAATCACTGTATATGCCGTGCAATCCACGTCGTGTTTGTACATTAGACGCTAATCAATGCTAACAGTTTGAATTTTTCCCTCTCATTCCCAGCTCCAGGCAGCAGCTCGGCTCGACACTTGGCGACTTGGGCAATTTATGGTAAGTCAAAGGGGGGATTCTGGGACTCGGAGCTACCCTTATGGAGGAAATAATACTATAAAATAGGCCTTAACTCCATAGAAACTCCTTTTAAGATGAATCAAGTATAAACTCTCTTTCAAATTATATTGAAAATCTCTTTCAATTCGAATTTAAATCTTTTCTTCAAGAATTTTAATTAATGTTCTGTCAATGATATACATTTCTTGCATTTTTAAGGCATTATTTTGACATTACAGCTAAAGATATCATAAATCTGTTTATTTTATCAAGAAAACTTATAAATCTTCTTATTATTTAGCAATTTAATAATTAAAAGTTAATTTTAAGGGGGTTCCTTGTTTATAAAACATTTATTCCTCAATCCCTCCCTTTTGAACCATCCCAACTATAAAGTCTATTTTCCGCTTTTTCTATGTTTATGCTAACTTGCAGCCGTCCCATTTTTTTGTTGTTCAAGACATAAACAATCCATTAACTGTGGCACTGTGCCTATATATAGTGGCACAGCTTCCTGGCCAACAGACGAATATTACGCATACGCACTGGGGGCACAGTCACGCACGGATGGCCCGCAAGTCGAAGCGAAATCAATCAAAGACAAGGAATTTTCAGCACGCAATCAATTCATAAATCCAGCTGTGCGTCACAAGGTGAGGAGGGACAGGGTAAAGGAGTCGCCGCAGGCCAAGGCAAATAATCTGCGACGTGGCTCTAGGGGGGGGGTTTGAGGTCCTCGAGACAATTGGGCGCCAGTTGGTAATGTGTTTTCCTTTTTGGCCCTCACTTTGCTCCTTCGGCATGCGTGCGTGGCAAACTTGTTGGCGAATCAATCAAAAAAAAAAAGGAGCCAAGTCCTGGCCCAGGCTGAAGATGGGAATCTGCCGCATTTACTGTCGAGTTACGCGCAATTTAACCTGTCTGCCACTTGGCCACACTCCCCTCGGCCACACTGTCGGGCTGCCGGGCTGCCAGGCTGCCTTTTCAGCTTTTTCTGCCTTTTCTGCTCACTCAATTATCATAATTGCGCTGTGAGCGGGTGGAGGTTGAAATGATAATGTCGGCGCCAGCATTTCCGCTCTTATTAACGACTTCTCGTCCTGCTGGCCATGTTCCCTACTCCCAGGCAGTCCTTGGACCTTGGTTAAAACACACCCAGCTAACGCGGACCGGGGGAAAACGGACATGTGTCCATGTTGCGGCTTTTGTGGCCGCCTGACACGCACAATTAAGCCAAAGTTAGACCAAGGATACATAAGACTCGGCTCAGTCTCAAAATCAAATCAAATAAAATCACAATTTACTACGTTCACGCACGCACTCTGTTCTCTCTTCGAGAGAGAGAGAAGGAGAAAAATACGAAACAAATACATTTTTCTATTTATTTTGTTGTTGCGGCTGCCCCGCGACTCTCGAACTATTTTCGATGCCATTTAACATTTCCATTTCGCCTCGTTTCCGTTGCGCCTTAATGCACTTGACCTTCAGCCAGATCGCTATTCAAATTCGAGTCCGTATCTGAATCCGAATCTGTGTTCGAAACAGAAAAAAAACAAAAGAGAAAAACCTATACCCCTGGAAACTCAAGCGAGACAGCATTTGGTGGCAATATGTTTGACTTTTAAGTGGCAGCTCTCTATTTTCAAATAGGTTTTGTGTTTAAATATTATTTATGGTTTATTCAGGAGTATTTTGTTTCATGGCTTTAATTTCCCTTTATTTTTGTATATTAAATATGATATAAACGCATTAGGAACTAATTTTAAAACAGGGGTGCCCACAGCCCGGACTCGCGAGGCACTTTTTGACTTTTTATAGTATTTCTCACACAAATTAAGATAATAGATTTTCTATTATTTTAAAATTTCCTTCTTCATTTCACTTCAATTTCGATTTCGATACGAATTCGTCCTTGTTTTTAACTTTCGCGGATGTAATTTCAACTCTATTTGGTTCCTCCTTCGGTACTCGTTCCTCTATATCGGATACATCCGGAGGAGATCCCTGCAAACGACAAAGGACACGCAGTGTCCTCGCTATTGTTGCCCTGCCATTGTAAAGTTTGAGTGTAAATTCCATTAGGATTATATTACCAGAAACTCGCTCGCTCGCACATGGGGAAGCCACAAAAGTTTTGCGCCCCGGCCATAAAGTAGGAGAATTCGCTTTTATTATCCTTGGCCAACAGAGAGAGAGAGAGAGAGAGAGAGAGAGAAGGAGAGAGAGAGAGGGCTCAAATGGATTAGGGCCAGGCTCTGGCGAAGAAGAAGCCCCGCAAGGCGTTGCCTCGCACATTTAAGGACCTTCTCGCAGCACATGTGGGGAATGGAATGGAGAATGGAGTGGAATGTGCGTGCTGAGCAAATGCCAGGATATGTGTCAAGGACATGCCATGCCATGTGTGTGTGTGTGTGCTCGGCGTGGGTTCCTTTGAAGTGTGTGTAGGTGCAATGGGCGTGGTTCCTTCTATACATTTGGGACACATTTGTCGTCCGCTAATTGATGTCGCCTCCCTGTCCTTATCGCCTCCTCACTCGCTCTCTCTCTCGCTCTCACTCTCCCTCACGCCTCTTATAATTCCCAATTCCCTTTTCACAGCTTTGTTTTTCTTTTTTTTTCGGCACTCCCCACGCGACCCCGCCTTGAAATAAGTTCGGGAAATTTATTTTAATTAAAAGTCAAAGAGGCCAAAAAGCCAAAGTCCAGCCAGAAATGATAATGTAAACATCCTAGAATCAACCGAAATGTTTATCTTGAATTTAATTTCGGCATAAAAGTGTGTAATACAAAAGGCAGAAACAAAAATAAACAACAATATGGCTTTTAATTAAACAATATTCACTTTCCATTTGATTTTTGTTGTTTCGATTAAATTAATGTCTTACGATTGTTTAATTTATATTATTTTTAATAGCAATTACGGTTATATTCAGGTTTTTTAACTGGATTTTAGCTTATTGTCGTACTTTATGGGATTGTAACTTCTATACAGAGTGAGAAAATATAGTAGGGAGAGATATTTACTGAGAAAAAAGAAAAAAGGGGTTTTTCAAGCCTACGCACGACAGAAGTGAAACTTCTAGTATTCCTCTCTCTCTCTCGTATCATTTTATTATCTCTTTTTTTCTGTACCACCTCAGCAAGCGGATATGAGGTGAGAGAGGGACAGTGAACGGTGAGCGGTGGTGGGGGTATCGCCTATTTTCGTGACGATTCTGATTGGGTTTCACTTAAAAAAAAAAAAATTCAAAGCACACAAGGGGCCCTTTACATTTTCTAGTTGGCTTTGTCCTAGAATTCCCAAGTAGACTGTTTACAATCTTAACTTTTTGGTTATTTCGCTTAAAGTTAAATTTAATCATTAAGTGGATACTGATAAAGACACTGGCAATGTGTGAAACAGTCAAGGCAGAAAGTGGCATGTTTTTAAATCAATACTGAGTTCAAAAATACCTATTTCTTACTATATACATGCATTTAAAACCCTTAGTATTTTTTACCAGTGCTGGAAATCCCTTTTTTATGTTGAACTGCAACCGATCTGAGGACTTCCACGAAATCCGGGACTCCCAATAGCCAGCTGCCAGCTGCCTTTGACTTGTGGCTTTGTCCAGCACGAACAAGTGTACCCCCTTCGCAGAGACGCCTCTGCTTTCTTGTTTTCTTTGTATTCTTCTCTTCTTTTTTGTCGGTTACAGCAAACACACAGAGAGTCGCCAACACAGAAAATTCAGAAATCCATTAGATCTACTTTGTATGTGTGTGTGTTTCCATTTTGGCCGTTCTCGATTCTCGTTCGCAATAAATAAACACAATAAACATTTTTAATGCGAATTCCTTCATAAAAATCACCAAGATGACGATGACGATGATCGAGATGATGATGATGATGATGTGCTGGCCACAGGGAGATCTCAGAGATCGCTCAGAGATGCCTCTGCCTCGGCACAGTGACAGCTGTCGCATGCCGAGCGCCCAGATACAAATGTATCTTTCGCCGGCGGCCCCAAGAACGAGGTGCGAAAAGTGTTCTAAATGGCTTTGGACGAAAAGCCATCCGAAAAAAAAGCCAAAAGCAAACAAAAAACCCCAAGCTCTTTTTGATAAAATTCCACACAAAAACAGAAAAAAAAAAGAAAGAAAGAGAGGCCACAAGAAGTGCCCATAAATAACAATAAATAAAAGGAAACACGCAAACGGCGAGCAGGGCCGATAATGTCACCTTAATCAGCATAAATCGCAACGATGTCACAAAATGAATTAGCTCTGGAAATTAATTAGATTCCACCAAAATCGAAACAGAAACAGCCGCAGAAACATAGAAATCGAAATCGAAATCGAAAATGGGAGAACAGCCAGGAGAGGCGAGCGAGCGCAGGGCTGGCCCGCAGATAAGATTCGTATGCTCGTGTTTTTCCTCCGATAAGACATCTTCTGACACGGCCAGCACCCGCCCAGCCACTGAGCTGATAAGCCCGATGATAAAAAGCGCACACACAAAGTTTAATGAAAGTTCTCTGATTGCCAACGTCCTTGCAGATACAAAGATACGACGACGACGACGACGCGCAGGGCCAAAAAAAAAAGAATACAAAGAGCTGTAGAGGGAAGTGCATTCCGGGTTCTTTCTTATCTGCAGGAGAGTGACTCACACAGGTAAAAGCAGCATACAGTAGAAGATACCCAGATATGAAGAGACTCTTCGGGTTTGATAAAGGCTTAGAGTAACTTGCAACCCCTAAATGGGGGTTACTACTCCCCCGGAAGAAGAAACTAGAAGGAACCTCCTTTTGAAACCAATTCATTTCCATAATTTTCCATTTCCAAGGCATTTCATTCACTTCCTCGACGACAGTTTGAGTTTTATGGCCAGGCGACGATAAATACCCTCGATGGAGGTTGGGAGTATCTATGAACTGACTAGAGATGGAAAATAATTCAAGATATCGATGTTTTTATATGCAATTATCGATTTTTAATCGATTAACTTCGATTGTTCCTTGATTTATATATATTAAGCAAGCTTTGAGTGAGAGTTTCGACCAAAACCCGCAAATAAAATACGTACTGATGAGGATGCTGAAGAACCCCTTCTTAAACATTCAAGAAATATCCAAAATAAATAATTATATAACCAAACTAATATCTCTAACTGATACTAACTGGCATAAACAAGTTACTAGGGTACTTCCAGCTTCGTTATAGCCTTTCAATTCCTTTAATTTTCTGGAACAATTTTCATATTTATATTTTTCTCTGTTTTTGCGGCTCTCAAATTTAACGCTTGGAACGTGCACGGAAATGTTTATAACTGTAAAACTTGCGCCACGCGTTCTCCATAACCCAACAAGCACATCCCCCTGCCAAAGCAGCTCCTGCCCCCCGCCGCCGCCCCTGTGGCAGCAGCTCGAACATCCCGCTGTCAGGACATTTTTGGCACGACTGCGGGCGGCATTCGCAATGTGCGAAAAATTCTTTGGCCAGCTTTCCGCTCTCCTCCTCTCCTCCTCCGTTTAGTGTCTCTGCCAGTGTGCGCTTAATTTTTATAACATTTTTATGTGCGCTCCATCCCGCCGCTTTCCCTGCTCCCCGGCTCCCTTCTCCCCTTGCGCTCTCCGTGGCGCTCTTAAGTGAATAATAAATTAATTGAATCGCCACGCGGCCCAATTTCAGATGGCGGGCGGTCGGGGCGTGAATGCGGATCGCTTAAGGAAGTGGATGGACTCCGTCCGTCCCCAATCTCTGGCTTCGTCAACTTTTATGTTAATAGCCTCGAACACCCACCCCGGCGTGCAATTAGGAAACTAATCAAAGGCCGATAGAGATATACACTATCTAAATGCCCAATTAAAGTGTAAATTTCGAGCAGATTTCCTGCTGCTGCTGCTGCACTGCACTGACACTTAATTAGAAAAGAGAAAACAAAACAAAAACTAGCTCTCCCTGGTATCCCTATTCCTAGTATCCATTGGATATTCCGTGTGTCTCTGTTTGCTCTGGCTTTTAATTAAGCTTCGGGGGCCAAGCAGACAGGCAGCAGCAGCGATTGTCGCCGTCGCCGCACAACGAAAGTTTATTTTTATGGCCAGAGTCCATACACAGAGACACCCACGCGGAATAATGGCCAACTGCTTTCTGCTAAAATCCATTTCGGCCCCAAAGAACCAGAGAGAGAGAGGAGCAGCAATAATAGAAGGGGGACAGGGACAGGCAACAACAAAGTTGGCAAAGTTTTTCATTTTACGAGCATATTACAATCCATCCGCCCCTTGCAAAGGATTGTCAAGCGGAATCCGATGACGCAGGGAAAAAGCAGAGCAGAGCGGCGAGAAAACTCCTCGGAATTCCCCGGAATCCGTTCGAGATATGTACGAATCTGATTCCGACTGTGAAACGAATTACTGCAGATATGTGGCAATAACATATATATGTATGCCATGGATAGATGCAAAAGAATAATGGTCAGATCGATATGTAAGTGACATTCAATGTGGAACAGAGTCCCAGGCAGGGGAAATACTCGGAACATACTCACAGAAAAGGAGAATAAGTTGGACATTGAAGCAGAACTTTACTTCTAAGGGTGTAATTTCCTATCAATATCGAAAGTGATATCGATTTCCTTGATTATGAACAGATATCGATAATGCATTGAAAACGGGGCATTAGCCAGAGAGTTATTATAGATTAAAAGAGATCGAAGTTGGGTGATTTAATGCCTTACAAAGTTGGAATATTTATATTTAATCGTTTACATCGATATTTTATCTAAGAAATTTTGAAAGGTATCGATAACAGTGCTGTTTTTGTTGGAAGTGTTTTATTTTATTCTTTACAAAGATCTAACGTTTTAATTTAATCGATTTAATTGATAAATAATCTAACAAATATCGAAAATGGTCAATAACAGTGCTCTTTTTTATCCATTCAATCATTAAATATCGAAAAGAATCAAGAGAATTCCACTTTTTGTAATCCTTTTTTATTTAATCGATAAATTATCAAAGAATTATCGAAAATAATCAATAACAATGATTTTTTTGTTAGAAATGTGTTGTTTAATCTATTTAATTATCTAAAAACTATCGAAAATAATCAATAGAAGTGCTATTTTTGTTGAAGATGTGATATAAATGTCTTACAACTTTTTTATTTAATCGATTTAGTCTATAAATTATCTAACAAATACCAAAAAGAGTCTATCTCAGTGCTTACTTTCTTTTCCCTTCTCATATAAGACTGTGCATCTTTATAATGGAACTCTCTTTGCCTCAAAATATCTGAACTGAACTCAAAAAAATGTCTCCCCGCCTCTATTGACGGCTTTTCGCCGGCTTTTTGGCCTTTTTGCGTGTTCGCTCGTGTGAAATGCGGAGTGCGAGCGAGGCACGTAGCCCGTAAGCGGAGCAAAGAGCCGATAAACGTTCGCGGCGGCAGATGTGCGGACAAAATAAACATATACTTTTTCACACAATACAATAACTCAAATGCTGAATGCACTGCTACGACGGGTATGCAGCGAACCCACATCGCACGCCCCGCACACACGCCGATACGATGATACATGCAGGTCCGGGCCACGATCGGTACTCCTATGTATCGCAATTATGAAGTGTTATTAATATAATGCTCGCCGCTCGACACACTCGCCACCCGATTGTGCAATATCGCCCAGCTCCAGCTGCATAATTCATTCACTTGCGGCCCGATCGAATTTACCTAATCGTATGCAAATGGAACGGGAATCTGAGTCATCGGATCAGGCAGTCACACTTTTTGGGATATTTCGAATATATTCGTATTCGGATTAGCATAGCTGGCCAGCGAGGACGTGACCAATGCGAGTGTAATAATCCCATTGAAATTGCTTAACAATATTTGGTTGATTCATTGAATTGAATGCCAATCGATTGCGTGTGAAATATATAGCGATAAATAGCGATTAAATCGATAATATGTGGCTATAAAAAATGTGGTATTAAAAAGGCTTAGGTAATAATAATAAGACTGATAGATCTGGCTTACTTTCAATCGATATACATTAGAATAATCATATAATTTAGATGCTTACAAATCGATGTAAAAAACGGCACGATAAATAGAGATCATATCGATAACATGTGGCTAAGTAATAGTTCAGGGGAATTTTCTATAGATGTCATACCAAAAGGAGTAACAATAATAATAAGACTGATAGATTTAATAGATTTTCAGTCGATATGTATCAATAATAAATCGATAACATTAGATACTTACAAATCGATGTGAAAAAGGCTCGATAAACAGCCATTAAATCGATGTGGTATGAAAAAAGGAGTAGGCTCACTAACAATAATATAACTCCTAACTCATTTATAATCGATACGTATCAATATTTAATCGATAACATTTAAATACTCAAATACTCGTTTAATTGAGATGCCCACGAATTGATCGTTAAATTAGTTGATTAGCAATCGCCTTAGGTAACTTGTGTTAATGTTAATGATATTGCCTCAACAGGGTAATAAAACAAAGCTATTTTGTTAGAATATTCCGATTTAATGCCCCGATCGATACATTCTCTAGTAGTTGATGCTTATTACTTGATCGATGACAAGAATTTTCTGGCTGCCTTTTTTTTGTCCACCAGCCACCTCCAATCGCATATTCATGGCCTGTGGGACACCCCAGTGACTCGACTCGGTCTTCGTGGCGATCTCCACACGTTCTCTCTCCATATATCTTCATCGATCGTTGCGCAAGCTTCTGTTCTCGATCCGTTCGATCGACTGGCAGCAAAAACTCGCACACTTGAGGGCAATTCACATGCCGGCCACAAATCAGCCGCAAATGACTTTATTTTCCAAAGTGGCAACAACAACTGGGGAATGTCAATGTGGCAAGTGCAAAATGTTTCTGCTTTTTTTTTTGTGTCTGAAATCCTGCTGGGCGCCGGCCGGCCTGTCAACTTATCGGGTTATAGAAAAGAGTGCTTGACAAACGACTCGAGCAGGCAACGCGGCGTATGCGCAATCTCAAGTCAGCTGGACAACGTATAAAAGATCGTATCGTATCGCTTGATAGAAGTTTACGCAATCAAAAGTCAACATTTGTGATGGGAAACAGGGCTGACATTGGATATTAACTACTCAACTTGTAATCTGATATTTAAATGTGACATTGTTAGAGGGAAAGTAGGAAAAATAAATATAAATTAAGGATATGTTGAGGCTTTTACAAGGCTTAAAGCTAGTTAAAACCCTGTTAAGGTTCTGGAAGCTGGGGTAATAAGTATTTGGTTTATTATTTAAAGGGAACCCTTAGTTTAAATATTTATAGAATATTTTTCGTTGCTCCTTTGGCTATTTTAATGTGCGTTTTAGAGTTTTTTTTTCTGTCAAGCTCTCGCTTTCAGTTGGCGTCGGTGTCGCCCTGACCCCAAATGTTCTCCATTCTCGGGGAGGCCACGCATGTGCGCTGTGTCGGTGCCGACGATGCCGACTTGACGTTGACGTCTCCGCCGCATTTGGTCAAAATGAGCGCTTTGGCTTCAAGTCCAAGTCGAAGTGGAAGTGGATTTTCGATTTTCTGATTTTCTGATTTTCGAATTGGAATTGGAAGCCAAGAGAGGCCCCGATTTGTGTTCACAATTCTGTGCAAATTCTGTGTGCGAGGCGAATGTCAAAAGTGATTTTCGTTGCAGCAAAAACTGAGTGGGGGGGGGGGGCAAAGGAGCCAGAAGAGCCACATCAAAGGCAAAGGCCAGCAGCGAGCGAGGGGCATTAAAAGCTCTCACAAACTCAAACAAACCCCCCTCGAACCGCAAGACAACAAAAAAAATATGAAAATAATAAAAATAAAAATATATAAAGAAACATGCGAAAGTCATAAATCATAATTCTTTACTCTGCCTTCATTTTGTTGTTCGGTTCGCCTTTCTGGCTTTCGGTTTTTCGGTTTTTGGAAGCCACAGAGTGAGAGAGGGGAGCTCTAAAACTTATAGAGCATGTCACGCATACATAAGCACAAATGTCAATGCACTGACAAAAAAACACAGAGACTATAGTTAAATTAATA
>JAEIIF010034468.1:0-15783 GCA_018874455.1 Drosophila trapezifrons
AGAGGGGGGGTATTGCGGCAAAAAGGCAGCAGCAACAAGTGGCCAAAACGGAGCAAACTTTGGCAAGTCAGGTAGGCTACCGGGCGAGAGCGGAGAGTTGGAGCTGCCTTAGTCAGGATATCGTAATACCCTGGATATAAGGTTCAAAAATTATATAGATTTTCATGGAATGATTTTCAAGTCATAAAAAATATTTTTCCTAATTTAATAAGTATTAAAAAATAATTTTGGATTCATAAATTTAACAAAAAGATTTTATTTAAAACTTTTAAGTCAAATGAGAGCCAAAAGGCACACAAATATAACCTTTTTGATATAATAAACCTACAAAATGTAAGTCTTTTATAGAGATTGATGATGAGAGTTTGCTTTAATTATTTTCCTTTAATTCTTAAAGGAATTTCTCTCAAAAAAATATTATAAATACCTAATAAACTCCTTACCTGTACACAGTATCCACTTTTTAACTTTAACTGGAGCACAAAACACGCACAAATAAAACTGTCGCCAAGGAGCGAGGTGAGAGGAAAGGTGCCCGCTGACTGCATAAATAATAATTTCATCATTGTGCGGCTGGGATGATTTATTTGGCATGGCCATAAAAGGATTTTGCACCCCAGCCCTCCAAAGGGGGGAGATTTTTACTCACCATTCCCAATCGCATTCCCTTTTCGAATCGATTCCGATTGCTAATTCAATTTTTTGACTGCTTCGCCACTCTGAAAAAATCTCCCTGACACTCACCGACAGTCTGTCACTGGCTTCCTGACACAAGACAGGAGACAGGAGAAAAGGGAACCGAGTTGGAGGCAAAAGCTTTGGCGAAATATTTATAGCAATAATTTATTGTAGTTTGGAATTTATTGTCTACGACACGTTTCAATTGTTCCTCCGTTTGTCTTACTCGCCCAGTTAGACCAGAGAAATTTCCAGGGGCGGAAGGCGTGCCAGGGCAGGGTTGGGGAAGGGGTTAGGAAAAGGGGATCAAAAGGAGAGAATCGCTGCCAGGCACTTAGCGAGGAGGCGACTGCATCATTTGACACTTGCAAGATTTATAGTCGCTGCCTCAGCCAGCATTTCTAAGATGCCAAAGCCCAGGCAGCCCGCAAAACTAATGGAATCTTAATTTAGCAAAGCCAAAATAAAGGCAACACCAGCAACATCAGCAGCAGCAGCAGCAGGCACAAAAGCAACTGAAACAACGAGCAATCGAAGCGACAGCAACATCAGCAAATTCCATTTCCATGGTTGTATCTTGGCACCCGCGAAAAGCGAAGGAAAATAGCACTCTGACAAAAAATGCTTGGTAAATAGATCAGGTCTTTAATCAAAAATAAAAGGGTTCTGGGTAGTGGATTATAATCTCATTAAACATGTTAATTTTATAAGAAAAAAGCTTTATAGGAAGCCCTCAAAGGTCCTTACTTACAGTCTAAGCTGCACTTTATTAAGTGTCTTAATTAAATGACACAATCTAGTAAGGCCTAAGAGTTAATATCATTTTCTTCCCGTGCATCGGCAAGTGGACTTGTAAATTGAATTAAAATGTTTGCCACTGACGAAAGGGTTGCCGGGTTTCAGCCAGCTCCCTGCTGCAGGTTGCAGGTGCCACTTTTGGTCCACTAAAATTAACGCCGAATGCAAGATAATTACAATATAAATGCGCTTCGTTAACCTGCTCCTTAAAAGGACTAAAACGCGTCGAGTTCGAGAGGTGCACTGGAGTTCGGAGCCTCTCAATGTCACTCTGTCCAAGCGGATAATTGGCCGCAGCGACGGCAGCAACATTCTCCCCCAGCAGCAACATGCAACAGCAGCAGCAGCGGCGACTCCTCCAATTTGTGCAACGTCGGGCAGAACTGCAGGAGCCACCCTCGTTGCTGCTGGAGATCGCTTGATGTTGCTGCTGCTGCTGCTGCATTATGCATGCTGATTGAGCAACATTTTTGTGCAACCCACTGACAAAACAACGCGCCTATCGACAGACAATCAACAACAGCGACTGCAACAGCAGCAGCAGCAGCAAGAGCCACATCCTTTCCACCTCCGCGTCCGTTATGCGGAGCACTTCCTGTCCGCGCAATCTTTCATTCATGAAATTTGTTGCCGTTGTCATTGTTTGTGTTGCAAATCAAATGCCCGCCAGCAACATGGTCGCATAAATTGCTGCCACTGCTGCTGCTGCTGCTGCTTGGGGATTGTTGCTGTGACTGCTGCTCCACTTTGGCAGCAGCAAATCTCTGAGGCCGCGTTCTTTTTCCTTCTTTTTTTTCGGCTCAGTTATTTTAACGAATTTATTTGCCGCAGCTTTTCATGGTCAGCGCAACAACAATTTAATGTAATTTAAATGACGTGCCCAGGACGCAGGACAGGCAGGCCAGGACGGGCCTGGACAGGACAGGAACTGGAACTGGGGACAGCAGGTGCAGTTTGGGATCTGTGGGAGTATGCAGTTCGTTCGCATTTTTCCCTGGCGGCTTCTTTGTGGCAGCAACAGCAGCAGCAGCAACTGCGACATTGACGACAACGACGACAGGCGAATGTCGCTATCAAGTTCTGTCTGCTGCCCTCTCCTTTCCCTTGTTTTTTTTTTCTTTTTTTTTCGGAACGACACATTTTAATGATGAGTCGAGTCGAGTGGAGTGGAGTGGAGTCGTTGGACTGGGCCTTTCCTCTCGGAATTGGGAACGTCTGTCCGTGAGTCCAGAGTTCAGACTTGAGTTCTGAACTTGCCTCAGAGACGAGGCTCTCTGGCTCTGCCGCAACAAGGGAAATGCTAATTTGTGTATGTCGCTTTGGATGTCGCGTCTCTGGGCTTGGCTTTAAATACCTTGATGTACAGGGTAGCGGAGATAAGCTGAGAATTTTACTTTTGATATCGTTTAGATATTAACAAAAGCTTAAGAATTTTCGGAATTAATTGAAGAGTTTTTGGGGTTGATAAAATTATCAAGATAATTATTTAAACACGCACGAAGTCTTTTGCTTTCTGGTAAAGGATATCTTTCACATTTATTAGTTGCCAAAAGCTAGAAATAAAATTGTGAGACCTTTAATATTAATTTAAAGTCCCCTTAATTATATAGAGAGGTCTCTGAATATAGTTTTTGGCATCTCTAGGGTATCCCCAGATCTATATATTCTGTATTTTATGACCTTTTCGTTTTGTTCCTCCATTTCTGGCTTTAATCAGTCATTCAGTCGTTTGCTTAAATTGAGTCGCCGTCGTCGCCATCGTCGGCTGCCTCTCTGGCCTTTGTATCCGTGTCTTCTTACACTTTTACCCTCCATCCCGAGGTTCTAAAACCCGCAAGTTGCTCTGGCCCAAATTAAAGAAGGTATTTAATTTTTTTCCCCTTAACTTTTGCGTGGGCTGTGCGGCTGGGAATCGATGAGAACCGAGTGGGGATCGCTGTCGCATGCTTATTAATAACGCGCATTAGTCAGGTGGCTAAGCAGGCGCAAAAAAGGGTTAATTAGTTACTGATTTCGGGTGCTAATCAACGGGGCCATTTACCATTTACCACTTACCATAACCACAACGAATGGTAAATGGAAAATGGAAAAGCCCAGCCCTGCAGTTCCCATCGCTGGTTCAGGCGTTACAGAAACCATTCGAAAATGTCACTAAATTATGCACAATCAATGCATCATCAATTGAGGCTCTCGTGTGGGGGCAGCGGGAAAGGGGTGACAATTGATTTCAATTTGCAATCGAATTGAAATGAAATCAGTGACAAAACAAACCCCGATGAAGGCGACAACTTACACCCGCATCGGCAATTTGTTGCTCCCGGGGCCTAATTGATGTTGCTGCTGCTGTCGCCTCCGAAAAGGGTGACAATTCCCAGTTAGAATCGTGGCCAGCCATTTGTTTCACTTTCGTTTCGAATGAAAAACAGAAAAAAGACCCATTGATTGTTGGTCGGTTGGTTAGGGAAGGCTTTGCGGCTGCAGCTGCTGGTTTTGTGTGTCGCCTCGCCTTCGGGAAACAATAAAATAAAGTGGCAAACAAACTTGGCAGCCCACAAACAGCAGCAGCAGCGGCAACAACAAGCAACACTGTAGCAGCAACATCGGCGTGCGACAGCAAAACAGCAATTGTTGCTGCTGGGTGAGAGGTTTTTTTCATGCTTTTCCTTTGATACCCGGTGCTTGTAGTGCATGAGGGTACTTTGTATTTATTCAGTATTTTAATGGAACCTAGGGATGCGCCTTCAAGTTATATCTTTTGTGATATAGCTGGGAATAAATGTTATTAAATAGATAAAAATATGTATCTAGTTTATTAGCTTGGCCACCTTTATTTAAGGGTCTTACTAAGCAATAAAATACTGTAATATTGATAATATATCATATAATTTATGTGATAATAAAATGTGCTAACATTAAAGCTTCTGCTTTATAATACTCTACTTTTTTCTAAGACATATTTTGTTATTAAAACATTTTATACAACGTAAAGTTGTTTCAGGGACTGCACCTATAATTCCCAAGTACGAATTCAGCTTCAAATATATGACTTAAAGCCCACACATTTTCCTGAAATTTAACTTGACTCGCTAAGAAGAGATTAACGGGTATTACCTAGTGGGGACTTAAAACCATACATTCCCTTCTCTTACTCTTCTCTTCGATCTCAATTGACTCATGCGGCAATTGTGTCAATTTGTCAGGCATTGATTTCGATATTGATATTGGAGGCGGACCGGCGATCATTAGAGTTTATGATGCGGGTGAGCCACCTCCACCCTCGATCGTGTGTATGCCACCCCCTTGATTTCCAGCAGAATGAAACCCCCTTTTGCCCCGACCATGCTCAATTTCCATTTTACGCGTTCGCTGTGCAATTAAGTGATTTATCATTGAAGTCTCCCTCTGATGTTGCTGGTGATGTTGCTGCTGCTGCTGGTGTTGCTGTTGCTGGTGTTGCTGTTGTTGCTGCTGTTACTGCTGGCTCAGCCAACTTAATTTTAGCGGCAATCAAGCAATAACAAGCTGCAACATGCCGTGTTGCACGATTGCCTTTGACTCCGCAGCAACGGCAGCCAACACCAACAACTGATATCGATAGCTTTTGCGCCTCGACTTCTGCCTGATTGCATCTGTTGCAGCAACAACAAAAATTACAACCAGCAACAACTGCGGCTGCTGCATAAGTTAAATTGAATTTGAGAGGGAGAAGGAGAAGGAGTTCCCGACTGGTTGCCTCACCTGGTTGCACCTTGCCACTCTCACCCCGCATTGAATCGTTTTAAGTTTCTGTACTTCCCTTTTTTTCGCGTTTTTCCTGCAAGTACGTGCTGCAATCAGCAACACCTACAATGCCAGCGGAGCCAGGCCACAGAGCCACCCACTACCCCTTATCCCCAACCCCTTTTAAGCACATGCATTAAATAATTTTACACTTTGTTTGCGTTCGCCGGGGGAAGAGTCGAAGGAGAAATGCAAAAATCGCGCGATAATCGGAGAGCGTTTGGCAGTTAACGAGACTCAAACTCGATGGCTACGTGGATGCGGTTACCATCGGCAGATAACACCAGGTGGTGCCCAGGAGGGTGGTGGGTACACCTGGAGAAAAATGGTAAATGTGTAAAGAAAATGGAGAAGGAAAAGGGTGATATTGTGTGCCTTTACTAGTTAACATTTATATGTTTTCTAGTATTTTATGAGTAATTAAAGTCGTCCCTTATTAGTTGTCTAAGTATTTTTCAGCTTTCTTTTATTTTAAACCTTTTTACAAAAATAGGTAGCTTACTTATAGTATTGGATTTTAAGATAAATACAGTTGCCGTCAACTATAAACATAATTCTGTAAGTTATAAATACATGGCAGTTATTTTCATGATCGGTAAAAAAAAGTATTTAAGACTACAACAATTTTTACAATTCTATATTTTTAAATCCTTCATTTATTTCTGTTAACTCTTCTCATGTTTAGCCACCAAGAAACCATTTTATTTAATTTTACAAAATTTAAAGTACAGCTAATAGGATATTGGCCATATAACCAAACTTGTCTTTATAAATCAGGTCTATTTCCTGAGGTCTTTTCCCATTTTTTGTGGCTTTTGCGGCACGAGCAACAAATTGCCCATTTTGCAGGCCGTGTACGTGCGGCAATTTTCAAATGACATTTTCATTAGCAATTCGTTACGAAAATTGCAGCTGAAAGAGTTGATGGAAAGGGGAAAACTTGTCAAATTGGGGATAGAGCAATGTCTTGAGGAAATTATCCTGGGAGATTTATGAACTCCGAGAGAGAATTCGATTTAAGAACCAACTTAAACTTCTTCTGTTCTCCACTTTCCTTATTATATTACTATTTCTATTTCTATGCTGCTGCTGCCTCTCCATTCAACTTTTTTGGCAAAGTTTTTCGCCAGAATTTAAT
Organism: Drosophila trapezifrons; assembly: GCA_018874455.1. Taxonomy (NCBI): domain Eukaryota; kingdom Metazoa; phylum Arthropoda; class Insecta; order Diptera; family Drosophilidae; genus Drosophila; species Drosophila trapezifrons. The sequence goes on from JAEIIF010034468.1 coordinate 6,395, forward strand.
TAAAAATATTTATTCAGAAACATTTTGGGGTGGAGCATGTGTGTGCCTTGTGCCTCTTGTTTACTTTCGCTTAGCCGGCACAAATGTTCAAATTAGCAGCAACAACGACAACCACTAATAATAAAAAGTCTAGCAAATGAAATGACAAACAAAAACGAGTCAAGCGAATGAGAGGGCAAAAATGAGAGCACGCTTTTTTCGCTTTTTCGCTTGTTTGTTGTGTTTGGTTTGGCTTGGCTCGCTTTTGTTTTTATTTTATTTCAGCTTTTTTTTCGGTTGTTCGGCTGCTGGTGCTGCAGCTGTTGCAAAATCTTTGCCGCTGCTGTGGCAGCCATTTTCCTCTGGCATTTTCCTGGCCACTTAGGTGAGCGGCAACAAAAGACATCGCGAAATTAATTTTATGCACAGCAGCAGCATCAGAAGCAGCAGCAACAGCAGCAGCAGTGGCAACACAAAAATTGTCATCCGAAATGGCAGGAAAAACTTTGCGCCAAAACAACGTGACATGGAAAATGTTTTTTCGCGCACAGAGGGTTAAGAGGGGAGGTTGCCCCCACCCCTAGTTGGGGGTTGGGTCCACCCCTTTTTGTCTTTTTTCGGTGGGAGCAGGGGGTGGGGAGTTTTCAGCCGTTTTCCACAAATTAGCCTACGTTTTTTTATAGTCGCCGCCGACGACTGACGCTAATTAGCACGCGCCGCCGAATCAGCAAGCGGCATCAGTTGCAGGGCACTGAGAGAAATACATATCTATATAAGCAGGATCACTGAGAATAATAAAAATAGCAAGATCTGCCTATTTATGTATTTTTAAGTCTGTTTTTAATGTCAAATGTAATGATTTCTTATTAAATATATTACATCAGGGATCGTAATGTTTATTTTTTATTTTTTATAATGAAATAAAAATTCCTTAAACAATTACAAAACTGAAAAAATACTAATAATATTATAGTCAATAAAATCTGTGTATGTTTTAAAGTCTTCTGCCCTATAATTGCCTTAAGAAATCATTCAATATCTCCAGCATCTATACTTTTCAGGAGTTTTAACTAAAATTCCTATTTATGAGAGGAATGGTGCTGAAACACTTTATTTAATTATTAAAAATGACTTCTTAATCTTTCTTCAAACCACTAAAAGTTTATTTAATTTCACCGAAAAGCTATAGAATTATTTTTATTAGTGCAGCATCACCACCGACGAACCACCGCGAGTTGCCTGCACCACCACATCGCATTCGCATATTGCCGGGGCCACTTATTATATCATTTTTGTTCTTGGCAAAAAATCGGAGGGAATGCAGACAACATTTTGCGATTTTGTCACAGTAATTGGACATATTAATCTCTGTTCACCTAAACTTTTCGACCAGCCGGGCCAAGGGGGGTTGGAATAAATACAAGGGGAGGTAGGTTCGGGGTGCTTGTTCTCAGCCTGTTGCCAAGAATTGAAGGCGGCGATGGCGAGACAGAAGCCAAAACAAAAAAAAAAAATAACACTTGGTTATGCCCTAAGGGAATTTATAGGTCTGAGAGATATATCATTTATTTTATTTATGCATTCGCCATTGCTTGAATCGGCAAGAGGCTAAATTTGACATAAGCTATTAAATGTTTGATATTAGAAAATATATGCAATTAATTTCACTTGATTTCAGCTTAATTATTTGGCTATTTTAATTGTAGGTCTTATTTCTAGCATAACTACAATTTTAAACATTTCATAACTATAAGAATTTTGGGTTATAAACCTAAAGCTCCCCAATTATAATATTTCATTCCGAATTTTCTGAAGAATCTTGTACTTCGTCTCTGTTCTAATGTTTTCCCACGCCTCAGACTCAAGTCCGGAGTAATTAGCCGAGGAGACAGCGCCAGAGCCTAACGATGTCACTTTATCAACGGATTTTTATATATTTCTTTTATACAAATCTCACTGTCTCTGAGGGGTCTGCTAGCCCCCTGTGATCCCTCTTCAGTCAGCGGCTGCAGGTTCTGCAAGTTGTACCGGTAATATGGAATACGCCTACTCCCAGAGAAGACTCCTCCAAAGTCGGGCTCAGAGGAGACTTCTTTCAAAGCCGTAGAAGATAAAAGCCAAACGCAGTGCGTCTTCTGCTTGCTTTGCCTCTTTGAAGTCCCTGGAACCCCTTAAGAACCCCTCGGTGCCCCCTGGAACCCCTTAAGACCCCCCTTGGAACCCCCTGGGATACCTCTTGCGGAACCCCCTTGGTATATCTCCCCCCTCTCACCACACAAAGCGGAGCACTTTGCATTAGCGACATAATTTATCTCGCCAACGAGAAGTCAAATGAGTCGGGCTCTGGCGGAGATCGAGGGTTTGCTTGGCTCTCCCCAAGAGCAGGAGGTGGTGGTGGTGGTGGCGTGGCCAGTCGGAGGATGACTACGCAGACGCAGCGGTTCCTCCGACTTGGAACGCCGGTTTGCACCTGCAGCCTTGCCTCGTCATCTTGCCGCTGTCGCTGGCGATGTTGCTGCTGTGTGGTTTGTGTTGCTGCTGCGACTGCTGCTGCTGCTGCTTCGCTGTCGTCTTCATCGTCGCCTTGGACTTCCAAGAGCCGGCTTCGACTCCTCTTTCCCACTCACTCTGCATCTGTCTCGCGCTTCTTTTCACTCCCCATCACGGCTCCTGTGTCTGTCTCTTTTTGTCTCTTTTCTTTTTTTTTGGGCGCAACAAGTGCAATTATTAAAAATTCCGGAATTCGCAGTTGGCGGGAAGGAGAATACTGAGGAAAAAATATAATAATGAAAGGGAATATGGTTTAATAAATATTTTATAATTTAAAAAATAAAAAGTTGAGAGACCTTCGGAGGTCAATTATTAGTTTCTAATTAAAGTTGAGCAGTATTTATTGGATTTCATATTAATTCTTGATATTCATACAGAAAGTAAAGCGTTCAAGAATTACTTAGGAATCCTCGGTAAAAATAAACATTAAGTTATGAACAAAGACATGAAACACCCTTGTTTATTTAAAAAGAACACAAATTAATATATAAACAATAACCGGATGTCATTCAATAAAATGCATTGCCTACCTTAAGGCGCTGACAAATATTGGAGCTCTAAATGTTCTTGTAAAATGCTAGAATATTTTTTTAAACAATTAATTTATAGAGAACCCTAAAGGAATAATCAAAAGAAGTTGTTATATTATATTTTTAGAGAATCCCAGAGAGTGCAGAATTTACTTCCAGTGCATTCTGGTCTGCCTTGAGGTCTGCCTCTGCCTTGCATTGCGTTGCGTTGCGTGGGGAGCTGTTTCCAGTTGCTGCCTGCGATCCTTGCGATTCCGATGCCGATGCCGTTGCCGATGTCGATGGCGATGGAGATGCCCCACCTCGAGCTGCAGCTCCCACTTGCTCGGCCGAGCGGAGGAGCAAGTGCAACTGGAACTCCTCGCCTTGGGTTGGGCTGGTGCTGGGGCTCCGCTCGGTTTGGCCTTCCTTACGCATCAAGTGCGTTGGTTTTCGCATTAATTATGCCGCAAGAATGAGGCAGCAGTGGCAGCGGCGATCGAAACCAGAAATTGATGTGGCAGCCTTTTTGCCTTTTGCTTCTTCTTTTCCTTTCCCCCCTCGTCGCAGCTTCCAGCATTTAATAACATTGCCACAAATCAATATATCATTTGGCCCGATCGCGGCTTACTTTCTTCGGATGCCTCTCCGCCTTTCTGCGGTCTTCCCACACTTTGGCTTGGCCAGAAAAGAAAATCAATTAAAATATCTTTCTCCTGTGCGCAAATAAATTTGCCATAAAAATTCCACTAAATCATTGGCAACTTTGTCGCTTTTCCTGCCTCATTCCAGCCTCAGCTCCGTTCTGTTCCCGGTTTCTCCCGAGGAATTAGCATTAACATAGCAACAAAGACGGGAATTGTCAAGCGGAGATTGATGGCGCTGCTTGTCCCGTTATTCTTCATCTGGGAAATCTTCGAGGTATAGTATCTAAGTATATATATCGATCCTGCTAAGACGAATTTATTGTTTTTATATGGATTTTTATACTGGGAATATCCAGTTGAGTATTATATTGTAAATATCTAAGTATAACCATTTCCTATTTTATTGTTCAGAGCTCAGCATATTAAGTTAATGATATTAGGTACTCCTAAATAGGAGAAGCTTAGACTATTTAATTTCTAAAAATAGTTGTCTAAAAAGAAACTTCTGCCAAACAATATATATACTCTAACACGAAACAAAACTTATGCTAATTGTTTTTTAAATACTGTATCAATATATCATTGTGGGATTGGAATTAATGGGAGAGTATCCCTGTTATCAATCGGCAAGATCTAGTATATTTTAGTGAGGTGATTTAGGTTTTGGCTAAAATGGGCCAAGCAGAGGCTGGTCACACTACACAAAAGGAAAAGCTTGAGGGCAGTGGAATTGTTGAAATATAAAGAGACAATAAGATAAGTAAAAGTGTGTAAAATATAAAAATTAGGTAACGTGTTATGTTATAAGAACCCCAGTTTATAAGTTAATTTGTAGTTATCTAAATAAAGATTAATAAACCCTACATCATTTATAATAAATACCAAAGATGTACAATTTTATGAAATTAAAATAATGATGGATTTAAGTATATTAACCTTTGTATCTCTATTTGTTTAAAGAGTCTTAGTTTATCCAAGCTTTTAAGACTCAATTAAATGATAAATATAAGCTTAAAACGTGTCAACAAAAACCAATATAATAAAAATGAGCTCCCATCCTTCACATTTACTTAATAATAAGCTTTGAAAAGACAGGTTCTGCTAAATGCAGCCTTAATTACTTTCTTTGTGTGATAGAGCCTGATTAACCCGCAGGTATTCTGTGCTCCCGGCTAATTGATTCAACAGCCAAATGTGATAAATGCCAGCCTCTATGAATTAATTGGCATGGCTAAGATGCAGTTGCTGTTGCAGCTTTTCATGTTGCTGCTGCTGACTATCGGCAACGCCCAGACAGCTCCAAAGCGACAAGCGTAACAACAACTGCCCACAGGCCAGACCAAGTTCAAGAGCAGACAGCAAGCCATGGATAAAAAAAAAAGAATTATAAAAAACGAGCAGAAAAGGCAGCTAAATAAAATCATAATCAGAAGGAGGAGAGCAGCAACTTGTCTAGTTCTGACATGCTGTTGACACACACAGCCAAAGTCGGCTGCCAACTGCCGGACAACCCACATAAGTTGGCCAGACGCTTGGCCATATATTTGTCTGACTTATGCGGCATACACTCCCCTACCCCCAAGCTCCCATCTTGGCCAGTCCTTTATTTGGCTGATTGCAGGACAATCAAATCGCAATCACCCACAACATTAAGGCGAAGCGAAACGCAGAAATGAAATGAAATGAAATCCTTGCCGCTCGCATTAACAGCTCATTGGCACTACTGTAGGGGGTCCACTGGAGCACGGTCCCCCTACAGCCTTAACCCTTTCCTCCATGCAAATTGGCGCCGCCAACGCTTAACCCTTTCCCTTTCCTTTCCCATAACCCTCGCATATATTCTCCTTTTCTCTCTCTCTCTCGGATGAAATAAGTTATAAATTTTGCAACCGTTGATGGCGCATATTATGATATCATTTTACAACTTGTGCAGCCGAGGCCCCGAAGGGACAGACTAACTAGAGAGGAGATCGTGACACGATAGGGGAAAGGAAATAGAAAGAAATAATATCATATTGATATTAATCGATTACAATTATTGGGATATTATTAAATAGTAAATAGAGAGGTTATATTCTACAGAAACCCAGGTTTAAGACTTCCTTGGATCAATATTGCACGTAAAATGATTTGTATTATATGTTTGGATATAATAATAGTTAATAAACATTTACATTTATATTCCTAGGTTATCTAAATATAGATTTATAAATATATAATTATATTTAATTTCCTGTTCAACACTTTGCCATCTCTGAAAAGCCTTATGCAAATGTCTTTGCTGCTGCTGCTGGTGCTCCAGCCTGTGATGTTGTTGTCGTGCCTGCAAATTAATGTTGCTGCTGAGTTTAAGCGTCTCCACCAGTCTCTGTCTCTGTCTTCCCCTGGACACCCCCCCTCCTTGGGGTCTCAGCTGCTGCTGCTGTTCTTGCGACTCTGCCTGCCTGTTGTCATTGTGCGCTTGACCTTCCCCCACTTTAAGAATTATTGTTATTATATGCGCTGCAGCGATAAAAATCGCAGATGTCCAGCTCCCCGCCCCGGCATTCCCTGCATTCGCCTTTGCTCTTCTCCGCTGGAGACAACCCATGAAATACGGCCGGGGTGCCGCAGAGAGTCCCGGAGAAACGATGTGCCACATGCACATATGCAGCTCTACAGCTCTTCGTCTGTCGCTGTATTAAAAATAATTATAATTGCTCCCACGATTTTCCTTTCCAAGAATGTTGCCGCTGTTGACCACAGGAGCAATGCAATTGTTGCTGTTGGCCATGTTGCTGCTCCTGCTCCTGCTGCTGCTGCTGCTGCTGCTCATGTTGCTCCTGTCGCTGTTGTTGAGGCCATTCCATTTTAACGCATATTAATTTCAGGATTTTTATACTCTGTTATTTTTATTGTGACATTTGATTAATTGACGACATTTAATTACAGCGGACTCTGCACTTCTCCCCATACAACTCGCATGTACGCCGGCATCCTCCCTCCATGCTTATCGCAACTCATTTATCGCTGGAAAAATTATGACGCTGCTGATTGCCAAGGCCTTTATCTGATCAGCATGTCTCTGGGATTCCCCCCCTCCTTTTCGCCTTTTTCTCAGACTCTTTTGGGCCCTTCGTGTGGGTGAGTTTAAAATAAAACTCTTTATGGGCGGCAGCCAAATTGATGACTCATTTGTAGCTGTTGCTGCTGCTGCTCCTCTGGCTCTGGCTGCGAGTGTGACTGTGGCAACAAGTGCACAAATCGCCTCGATTCGATGATTAAATATTACAAGACAATAAATGCTTTATCTTCATAGCGGGTGCTAAGCAAATTGCCAGCTGCCAGAAGTCAGATTAGAAACCAGACAAGACCACCAACTGCAGTTGCGAATTGGATGCCGCGGCGTATACGCAATGTGCTTGGGCGGTTTATAAGAGATGGAACTCAGAGGGAATACCTTCGATAGTTGATAAAGTTTATTAACTTGGGAGAAATAAACAAGTAGTTAATTTTTAAAGCAAAACCCGGTTCACCCCTTAATTCTAAATTGAAGAGAGCCCAAAGTTAACTTCCTGGAAAAAAATATAAGCAGAAATATAAATAAAATAATAGAATAAATAAAAAAGGTCAATGAATATTATTGACAGCAGAAACAACATAAATTTATCGATAATATCGGTGGGACCTTCGATGTTTTGCCAAACCTAATGTCTCAATAAAAAGCCCATACATCTGATAATAATAAATAAAGAGTTAGGTCTAAAAGACAGCAGTAATATTGGCAACCAAGACCTTAATTATTTATAAAACCATTAAAGTGCCTAGGAAGGTAATCGAATCTATCGATAGTACAAAGTATCACAGCTCTTGCCCATCCCTAATGCTTATCCATTAGAAGGCAAGATAAATGGTGCCACAAAATCGGCTCGAGGGAGCTGCTAAAATCCCAAGAAATATTAAAGTCCTCGAGGCAGGCAGCAACTGCGACATCGTCGACAATTTTAATGGCCCCGCAACGCATTTATTCTGCAGTCACATTAAGATAATGTGCCGCTTGTAAAGCTCAGGACTCCTCATCATCAAATGCATCGCCGATCAGCTGCCATTGATAAACGACAACAACGACGCCGGCAACATGTTGCTCTTGCCACAGCAGCAGCAACTGACAGCCAAAAAAATGGATTGCGGCCTGGAAATATCCGCCGGTCCTGTAACGTCCACGCGTTCTAGAACATATCACATGATAATCTTCATGCATCACTCCGACGTCAGCAACATGTTGCTGTTGCTGCTGCTGATGTTGCTGCTGCTGCAGCACCGGAAGCATTTTATTGCCCGTTCGCGATTCGCCTGCACTGATTATTCCCAGGCAATCGTAAATCCAGCTTTTGTGGGGGGCACGCGCGATCTTTCTGTCCTGGAAGTACCAGGTATTTGTAGATTAAAAGGGTATCTTCTACTGGTGAAAAAATAACAAGGATTAAGCAAGGAGTTTTCTATATTTTAAATATTATATAAGTGTATCTTTTTAGTTTCTACTCAGATATTAAATTAGACCTAAATTGCATATATATTAAGACCACAAAAGCTTATTTAGTGTCTCTCTAAATATTTCCTGTGAGCAGACGCCAAAAAGTAGGCAACGATTCTTATAAAAATAATATTAGCATTTATTTTACATGATTCTAAGGCAACTGTGGGGTATTTTCAGGCTCGTTATACTCAACAGTAGCCTCTGAAAGCTGCAACAGTTTCTGCAGCACCATTAGCAGCATCAGCAACATCAACGGGAGCAGGTGCTGCAGCTCTTTCTTTTTTATTTTCTCTATTTTTTTTTTTTTTAGGTAGCTGCAAGTCAAAGAGGTGCGAAATGGCAAAACGCCCGCTGGCATTGAATTACCAGACAAAGTGTTGCCAGGCCCGAACATTAGATGATGTTGCCACAGATCGCGCGGGTCAACACCGAGAGCACGGCAGCAGCAACGCCGAGACCTGAACGTGTTGCTGATACAATTTGCTTGATAGGCGCACATTTTTACGCTTCAGCGCGGCTCAGCTCGTGCTATCTGTGCGAAATCTAATACATTTTGTTATGGCCACAGCTCCAGTTCGAAAAGTAGGGGAGTAAAGACGGGGGAAAGAAAAAGCCAAACAAAGGAGCTGAAGGAAATCAGCTTGCAGAAACAGAAGCACCGCATTGCAGGGCCAAAGTCGCGTACGTGGTTAGCAAATTTATATGGCCAAAATTCTGGGGAGCGAGAAAGGGGAAACAAACCAGGAAGAGGACATACTAGTAGGGGAAAAGGATGTTACCAGGACCTCGCCACAACTGGCGCCAAGTGTGTTTTTTGGTTAACCCTCTTGCCCTGGCAGCATCACATAAATTGCATAATTTTGACTGACTTTTGTTGGCATTGCAGTTTTCTTGGCCCCCGTCGTAGGTGCCTTCGGCTTTTTGGCAGTTTCGCCAAAGGAAGGAAGATGAATACACAGAGCCAGCCAAGAGCTGAGCCAGATTTTTGCGATTTATTTGGCCCGAGGAGACATATGTGCGGGGTTTAAAGTTGAACGAGAATGTGAAGGAATTTAAGTGACACTGGAAATATGTGATGAATAATTTATTGCTTGATTTAAAGTGGAAAAATCAAGGTTTAGGGAGCTAAAGCCATTTTTATACCCTTGCAGAGGGTATTATAATTTTGCCATGATATTTGCAACGCAG
>JAEIIF010034508.1:0-30911 GCA_018874455.1 Drosophila trapezifrons
ATCGAACCCGGGCCGCCCGCGTGGCAGGCGAGCATTCTACCACTGAACCACCGATGCTTGGTGACATTCCGGTTCCCAAAATCTTTCCTCTTCATAGAGCCTGACACGAAATCTATAAATAGATTTTTTTGGAAGCGTCCCAACGGGTTGCTAGTTTGAATAATCAAATAAATTATATTCTTATCAAGTCTATTGCTGGACAAATAAATTGATAACAACCTTTTTCCAATTTCTAGTATTAGTTGAAAGCAAACTTGAGTGTCTTGTTCTATAAAAAAAATGTTTAAATGTAAGTTTACAATGTCTTATCTTTAAATTAACATATTATGCCAATTATACTATCTTGTTACATGATTTTTGAAGAATTTCTCTTATTAAAATAAGCATTAGCTCGTAATTTAGAGACATACTTTTCTAAATAACTCGACTAAAAAACCTCTCCCTTTCTATTTTCTTCTAAGAGCCTTCTCTTATTTGCCACAAATATTTCTAGCATTTAAATATTTCTCTAAATTATACCAAACATTCTTTGTTTATTCATAAATTTCTCTTTAAATTAGTCTCCCAAAAGAATGCGAACTAAATATGTACAATTTTCCACGCAAAAGTGTATCAATAAAGTCGTATTTTATCTGGTGCGTGTCTGGTTGAGTTCCGGTCAACATTATTCTTTAATTTTGCCATAAATTTCACTCCAAATATTGTTTATACTTTTCAAATGTGCGGCCATAACAAAATAATGATTCTTTTTGCTAATTTTGTGGTGCCAGGAATTTAATAGACAAAGACCCCCAAAACAAAAGTCAATCAATGGCGAGGGAAGAAGGTGGGAAGTGGCTGAATGAATGACTGAGCGAATGAACTGAGGGATTGATGGGGGGGATTGGCGGAGCGGAGGAATGACTGTGGGAATATCTCATTTACTACTTTATTGAGCACTTTGCCAGGGGAAATGACTTCACTCCGTCGCCGCGCTGATGAAATGCGTATTTTGTTTGGGGCTCCGTTTCGCGGTGTTCACACTCTGCCACCCTCGAGGAATCGATGGAAAACTTGGTCCCCGTTTTCAATAGCCAATTAAAAGCTTAGGACCGCCCCCATTCCCTGCTTTCCGCTGACCACTTGTGGGACTCATAAAATATGCACGGACAGGCCCTGAGTTATCCTTGGACTTGCTATCCTTGTGCCTCGCCCCAGCCGCGACGATTTTCCCTAGCTCATTGTTTGTTTTTCCGGGTCCCTGTTTGAGGATTATGTGAAATTTTTGCCGCTTTTAGTTCGCATTTACATGAACAAACTGGGATGTCTAAATCGAAAACAGAAAATGGGGGCAAAGTTCCACAGAAAGTTCTCTGATTTCCGGAGAAAGCCTCCTGGCTCCATGCATAAGTAGATATATGTATGTATGAATATTTTTTAATTGAATTTCCCAAGTACTTAAAGTAATTTCACAGTAGTGACTCCAAAAATAATAATTATTCCACTTAACATAGAGCTCGCAAAGCATTTAATCTTGCTAATTCCATATTTATGAACAAGGAATAGCAGATAAAAAAATCCCCTAACGATTTCCTAATAAATTGCTTTTGAAATCCGCCGCTTTTCCGCGGTATTCACAGTTGAATGAATGTGTTTTTAAGGCACACATTTGCGTGGCTCCTGAAATTGTTTCAATTAAGTGCATTTTGTCATTTTGTTGAATTTCTAATTGCTTAACGTGCTGGAACATTTTAATGGCAGTCACTTCGTTAAAGAATAATTTTTATTCATGTCAATGAAGGTCGCGGCGGATTGTTAAGTTAAATGCGTTTTAGGTTTACCTTTACTTAGCTTATATTTCTTCAAGTTTATTCCAATTAATTCTTTTCAATTTAACCTTTAAATTTCGTGGATTGTTATGTTTTTGTAATTAAAATAGCGTTCTTTAATCGTGGATTTTACTACGCAGTTTCAGTAATTACCGCGAGCCACGTGTCACGGGTCATTAGTAATTTATTGGTGTGTCCACCCTCGCCTGGATGTCAAGTACAGCGTTGCAGCTCAATTAAGTTGTCAACTTTGGTGCATTAATTTGAAATTAGCGGCGTAACAATTCACCAGACGGAAGCGTAACAAAAACCTTTCTCCCTGAACCCGTAATTGTTTGGTCTTGTAACAATGAAATCGTGAGCTGGGGGAGTGATTTAATGCTAAGGAATGTTATTACCTGCCTATTTGCAGTTAATTTGCTTATGCATCGCTTGTTATTTTCTCTATTATTACTTGGTCCTCTCGCCTTCGTTGTTTATGCTTTTTTTCCTGTCTCGCTCTTATCCTGCAGTTGTCCTGAAATTGTTTAACAAGCACTTTGTGTCTGCGCAGTGGTGGTTGTCTTTGCTGTTATTATACGTGGTATTCATTGAGTTAAAGGGTATATTGTATTCGTGGGAACATATGTAATCAGTGAACAACTGAGTGAATAACTCAGTGTGCATGCGAGTGAAGAACTGGGTGAATAGCGGAGTGAATAAGTGAGTGAACAACTGAGTGAACAACTGAGTGAACAACTGAGTGAATTATTGAGTGAACAACTGAGTGAACAACAAAATGAAGAACAGAGTGAATTACTGAGTTAACAACTGAGTAAAATGCTGATTTAACAACTGATTGAACAACAGAGTAAATTACTGAGTGAACAACTGAGTGAACGACAAATAAATGTACAACAGAATGAACAACTGAGTGAACAGCTGAGTGAGCAACTGAGCGTACAACAAAATGAACAACAGAATAAACATCTAAGTGAACAACTGAGTGAACAACCAAATGAACAACAGAGATAACTACTGAGTGAACAACTGAGCAAACAACAGAATGAACAACAGAGTAAATTACTGAGTGAACAACTTAGCAAGTGAGTAACTGACTGAGCAACTGAGTGAACAACTGAACTTGTAACCAAAATGAACGCTTCTAGTGTTCATCAAGTGAATCACTTTTCATTATTTTGGAAAACAATATTAATTTTGTTTGCTAAATAACTAGTACCGGGTATCTCAGAGTCGGCATCATCAACAAACACGTCCTCTCTTTTTATTATTATAGTTATTGTCATTGCGTTTGTTGTGGCTGGCTTTGTCTTACCCGCAGCATATTTACATTTGTGTTTATTTTTAGCCAAGGACAAGGACAATAGCCGGAGTACATTCTAAAATATCTCAATCGCAAGCGCATTCCGTATTCATGACGTTCTGTTTCTGTTTCTGTGTTTGAGTTCACGTAATACGTATGCACATGCCCAGCCCTTCCGTATCTCCATCCCTTTATGGCTGCTGCCAAGGACACACTCGCTCCCGCTGCAAAATGGTTTGGAAAATGCAAGCCAAGGACGCCGAGATGCTGCGGGCACAATCAGAAAATTGCATTTCATTCATCTGAGGGAGTCCGAAAACTCGTTAGCCAGCTAACTTGGCCAATTGTCGGCCTATTAGTTCCAGGACCAACTTCATAAGCCCCACCCGTGTTTGTTGTTTGCCTAACAACTTTGTTTGTCCCACTATAGTGAAAGGGACGACTTTTAGGGAGCTGAAACCGAACTGACTCTGCCTCTGATGTCTACATTTTGCAGTTATTTATCACCTCTTATACTCGGGTCACGCAAACCCCTAAGTTTCCCATTTCCCTAGCATTTTCCTCTCTTCCTGCCTTGCATGTTTTCGCCTGAAATGAAGCGAAAACAAGTGGCGAGGACTCGACAGGAGTGCAGTGGGGCAAGAGGAAAAGTCAACGACTAGAAAATATGGTGAAAATGGTTATTAATAGTTGAATACTCTACCAGGGGAATGCATTTGATAAGGGAGATAAATAAAATACACAACACAGTCTCTTCCTGATTAGGTAAAATCTTTTGAAATTATTATTAAGTTAAAGTAAGGTCTGAAAACATAAAACTAATCCCTTTAAAAATGTTTAAAAAATATGAATACCCCAAACATGTAATGATTATTCCTTCAAGCACCAAATAAAAGCCAAGATACCTTCAATAAAGTCATACAGTAAATATACAAAATTTTATAGGGTCAGAAAGTTACCCTTTGTGTGCGGGGCAAACTTTTGGGCCGAATGATAAAACCCTGTGCTGGCAGCGCAATAAAGTCATGTGCACGTGCTTATAAACAATTATTTATGCAAAAAGTGAAATGGAAGAAATATTAACCCCTCACACACCGAGGGCCAAGATGGGTCGTGACAATGATAAGGCAGTGTAAGTGGTAAATGTCATGAAATAAATTTTGGCTAGCTCATTTCCGTCATATTCATGTCTTGTCTCGAAATTGATGGAGGGGCGAACGAACTAAGAGGGTTGGCCCGGCCCCCAAAGTACAATTTTCGGCAATTGTCTTAATTTAATTTAAGGCAAACAAAAATCCATCAACTCGGCTAGATTTATGCATGTGCGAGCAGCAAATAAAAAAGTGAGTTTGCCAAATTTATTGCGATAAATAAGCTGGGGAATTGACACGACAAAACTGCAGCTGGAGCTGCTAACAAAATGCGACTGCCTGCAATCAACTATTTGATTTGCATTGTCTTGTTCGAGTTTCGTAACTTGTCTTGCCAAATTTGATTTCTTTTTTATTTTCTTTTTTTTTTATTTTCCTTTGCCACACTACCGACAATTGCGAGGACTGACAGCGGATGTCTGCGGACTGACACCGAACATCCTTGGGCCAAGGAAAATTTAACTTGTCGGGCCTCATCATCATCACCATAAAAAAGCAGCTCGAACTTTGACACAAAAGTTTGTTGTCTTTTTTGTTTTTTTTTGTTGGTTCCTCCCGAATAAAAATGAACAACAGGCGGAATTTTATTCGTGTTTCCTTTCGGCCCCGTCTTCTTTGCATATTATTTAAATAATAAATGAGTTTTTGACAGTCGCAGTGAGAAAGTGAGCTGCCTGATGAATGGAGGAATGGGGTCGAGTAGGGGGTCTCCTTCCTTTGGGATTTTTGGGGGTGAGGTGTTAGCTGACAAGTGAAGGAATTGCTCCTGTTCCGTTTCGCTTATTCGCTTGAGATACTCGCTCGCAAGCACAATGTTGCCAGAAATAAATAAATCTCTTTAATGTCCCCGTCGAAGCTTATGTGTTTCTTGTTGGCTGCGGTGCCTTAGAGATGGGAGAATGCGAACTCACGAGCTTCACGAGTTCTAGGAAGAGCTTCGCGCACGACCCAAGCACGACGCTTTGTTTATTCTTTCAAAGAGACAGACCGTTTCTCTTTTACAAATTCGGGTTATAATTATAGAAGAGATCAGACTTCAAAGCCCACGAGGGACTCCTTCAGGATTCGAGCTTGTACAGCTTGCGTTGCACTAGAATTCCCAACTGTAATATCCAAATCTACTGCTTTTCATCTTAACTTCCGCAAAAAGGTTTGTCTATCCTAAAATAAACTAAAAAAATGAACTAATAATATAAAACAATATTTTAGAATTGCTTTCCCTCGTTTAATATATTTAATCATGATAAACATGTATCGTGGCCTGTCCTGCCTCGGTGTTCTCTCACGAGGCTACCCCTGGGCGGGCAACAGTTGCTGCTTCTCATTGCCGCCCCCTGAATTTTCATCGCTTTTCCAGCTCGACTTCACTATGGCTCACTCTCCTGTTCCCCTCTTAGACCGTAGAACATATTTTTTGTTGTTGCCGGCTTTCACTGTGTGTGTTGACATTATGGTTGTTGTTAGTCCGGTTTTTGTTGGTGCTTCCGATCCCTTGGCAGCAGAAATACAGTCGCGGGCTAGTGTAATTGGTTTAGCTAGCAGCTTAACTTTTATGCTATTTGCTGCTGCTCTTGAAGGTAATGAAATTTCATGGCATTTGACCTGCTTCCCCTCAGTCCCACCAGGAAGGATGTGTCCACACACGCCGGGCATCCTTGGCGTATACGTAATGTTGCCTTATTTATGGAGTGGCCGGGGCATCTGAACGGCATATACATATATCAACGTAATTACCGCACCTGAACCCGCTGTACACTCAATTAATTGTTATTCCATTGAATTTCAATTTGAGGCTATTCCTCACCTGGTCAGCTGGGTCAATTAGTCAAAAGCCGACCAGCCGGGCCAGGCCAGCACCAGCGCCAGCGCCAGCCATCGAGAGCTGAAAGTTGAGAATTTATACACAAAAGTTCGCACAAGCAAAAAGGGGTTCAATTGTGGCTGAAGGTGCATAAAAGAGAGGGATTTTAGTGCTGAATAAAACGGGGAATTTAAAGGATATCCTTTCAATTTATTTTCTCGCTTTGGCAACTTGTTTGTAGTTTGTTTAAGCCAAAAATACAAGAAGGAACTGTACAGTAGTTCGTTTAAGCTTAAATTGGTTTTATAACTGCATTTATCGATTTCCTAAAGGATATTTCATGTCAGTTAAATAATGTCCTTTTCCAAGAAGAGCATGATTTATCATTTTAAATGCAGAACTAAACTTAGCTCAATAGAAACAGTTTAAAACAAGTTTTCCCATCAATTTCAAGTCAAAAGAACTCCTAAAATTAAGCCCTCTTACTTACTACTTACCATCATGTCGCAATGCAAGGTTATTTCAGATCAAATCACATTTCCTCTTCCCCGAATTCCTGGGCAATGTCCGCAGTCTATTTATTGAAAACTCATTTACTAAGTTATCATGAAAAGTTTTTGGGGGAAAGTTTTTTTAGGGGGAAATGTCGCACAAACACAAACACACAAGCGGAAAAAATGTCGTTCCACATTTCGCAAAAATGCAAATTGAATTATATCTAAGTCATTGAATGGGTTGACTTCCCTGTCAGAAATGCTGGTGTCTGTGTGTGTGGGGGTGGGGAGGAGTTGCAACTGATTTCCTGCCAAGAGATATATATTTTGGCCAGATTTGTGTGTGTAGGGTTACAAATTTCATGACCTGCCAAAAATGCCAAGTTCGCCACGCTCAAAACGGAACGGAACGAACCGATTTCCATCTGCCGCATTGGCTTTTTGATTTAATTCCAAGTTCTGGCAAGGACAAGCTGTGGATTCAAAGGGGGGGAGAGACGAAATCCAAGTACCAGCCACGCCCCTCTTTTTACCCACTTGAGCGCACAATTAGCTGTCAGTTTGAATTCCAAAACGGGCTGAATCTGGCCCAGGATTCGGGTCCTTTGTTCCCTTCGAAAAAGGCTTTGTTCGCCGGGTGCCCGAAAATTTGCAGCAGAGCGCACTTGTGTTTGACAATTCAATTTGTAGTGCCAGCTGGATGGGATGATGTACCGCCCGGCGGCTCCTCCAAACTATTGCCGTAACCGGCTTCGTATCCGGCTCCTGCAGCTGAGACTGTGAATATTGATCTCCCGGATAATCGCTAAGCAGCCAAACAACACATTTTTGCACCCATTCACCAGGCAGGACCAGCCAGAACAGGGCAGGACCAGTCAGAACCGGGCAGGATGTAGTGTAGTACTTCCAGCCGCCCAGCAGGGGCTTATGGAAAATGTATAAGCTGAATGCGATTAGGAAGTGTGGATGCGGATAAGAATGAGGCGGATGCGGATCCGGATGCGGATGCAGAGGAGTCGGGTCTCTCTGGTACGCTCCCTGTTACATCGCTAAGCTGTTCCGCATCGCCATTGACAGCTGTGGAAATTATGGAGGCACTTCGTCCTGCGCAGCCAGCAAACAACAAAAAATATAATAAAACAATTGGCACTTCCGCAACATTTCGCCAACGATTTGTTTTCGCCTGTTTTAGCCAGCTTAAGCCTGGTCCGCTTTAATGCCTGATTCGGTCTTAAATACATTTATCCTGTCTGTGCCAGGACCAACTTTAGTTCGCTCCTTGGCCCTGGCCAACAAGTTAAGGAGACCCTGGAGGGACATTTAACCATTGGTCCTTTATGTGGGCCATGCACGAAGAAAAACAAATTGGAAACGGCAGACAGATGATTATTACTTAACAAGTTTTTGCTCTAAAGAGTATTAAATATAACTGAATAGGTAAAGAGAAACTAATATTTTTATCATAAAAAAAAACCATTATTCTTTCAAAGTTTTAACAAAGAAATGCTCATAATTTTTCAACTTAAACTTAAGTTTTTATGGTTTTTCCCCGAGTGTTTTGCCTGCCATTTCTCTTAATGCTCGATTACTGTTGAAAAACTGTGATTAAGATTAAGAACACTCGAAGCAGACACGACATCATATCCATATAAGCTTAGCCATTCTTTATTTTAACATCCCCTGCAGGCAGTTAAAACTTAGTTTAGTGATCTGCTCAGCCTGATAAACCGTCCGAGAAACATAAAATATAAGCTCGAGAGCCTGCAAAAAGCTTAGCTGCTGTGGAAATTACCATATTTTGCCTGTCTTGTTTATTGTTTTGTATCAAATTAAATTGCATATTTTGAAGTTGTTATTACCTAACCCGGTCAACACTTTTAAGCTGCTGCTGCTGCTCTTTAAATGCGATTTGTGTCCTGTTGCTGTGTGCTCCAGTGGCCATCTCTCAACGCGGCTGCTGGCAGGCAAGTTTCAAATTTGAAAGTTTTTCGCATAAATTTCAAGTAGCTGGAATGAAAGCAGAGACACTAAAGTAAACAAGTTGAGGGCCGGGGCCCCACTAACAAAGTTGCAAGGCTTAGATCCTTGGAGGACCTGTGTCCGTGTCCCCACTAGACTAGGGTTCATAAAATAAACTTAAATTTGATGGGATTTGATGGGGGAGCATTTAACATTTAACATTTGTGTCACCCGCATGGAGCTCGAACATAAATGATACACAGAGGAGGAGCAAGGAGCAAGGAGTTTGGAATTCGGCGGGGCAGAGCAAAGCAGCGTTGCATTATCCTTGCAACTGCAACTGCGGGTGCTGCGATTACTGCAACAATTTCGTAATCAGCGGCGGCCCCAATTTCGCCATGTTCGAAACTCACCACAGCGCCCGGAGAGCGCTCCTCGTCCTGGTCAACGCAAAAGAGAGACAGAGCGAGTCCCGGCTCTCTGCTCGGAGTATCCTGCGACGCCCCCGCAGTGCTGCTGGCAACATGTTGCCCGGCTTCCCTCTGTTGCTTCGGCATCATAAATATTCAACAAAGTTAAGTTGTCATAGCTAGTTGAAGACCGATTTCCCATGAGTTTCGGGGTGGAGGGAACTCCGCTAAGAGCCGAACGAATAAAGGTTCGATTCAATGTATTTCCAGCCCCGTCATGGGCCAAGGGGCAGATGGTTCCCCCGAAAAGGAATGGAAATTTCAATGGCCGAGGCTCCACGTCATCTGCTATGCCCAAATAAATGGGACGCCCACACACGGGGAAAAAAAGGTTTAAAGGTCTTAGATGAGTTTCAAAATCATCTAGCAGCCAGGTCCCTTAGGGTCCGATATCTGGAAAAATAACAAAGCCCTTTGTTTAATGGCGCCGGCCGAACGATAGGACAGGAGACACTTGGAACCTCCACCATAAAGGTCTTCAGCAAGAATTTAAAGTGCGAGCAAAAATCTCCACTCATTTTTGGAGGTCATTTTGGTCAATTTTTAATATAAGTTAATCGAGTTAAGTGGCTTTAAGTTAAGGGAAAAAGAAGTAAGATGAAATATAGCTTATAACACTGGATATTTTAGACTGTGGATTTCTTTAAAACTTGAGTATGGTCTGTCTAATAACATGCTTGGTGTGCTGAACACGAATCTATTTTTTGTTTTGCTCTATGGTGTTAGGATCTGTTTCTGTTCTTCAACATTTTTAAGGCGTGTGTTCAAAACTCTTTAAAAATTTATAATTTAAAAACTATTTATCTTAGAACTGGATTAAATTAAGCAAATTAATGGTTCTAAAGGGGGAAAACGTAAATTTTACAGGGAGAATCGGTGTCTAAAAGTATAAAATAAATACAATAGTTTTAAGATGCATTTTTCTTTTCTTTCCAAATCTAAGACCCACAAATAGTTTCTCCCAACATTTTTTGTAGTGCATAAAAAGGGTGGTGGGTCCCGAAGGAGTGAGGCATTCCACACAAAGGTGAGTAATGACCCTTGAAGCTGGATTTTCTATGCCCGTAAGTGTGTGTGTGTGTGTCTGTGCGTAGGTGTGTGTGTTTGGGCAACAATTTGGCAGCCACTCCCCCGCCGTCTTGGGGCTCCAGACAATTTAGGGCTGGGCGTTCCCGAAGGTTATTGTAATTTTGTTCGTGAGAAACTTTGGCAGGTGGTCGAATTCGATTGATTTATACCCATCGGCGTAATTATGTATTCCTCAAAGTGAATCCCTCCTTCCGTTGAGGAAACCCGAACCCCTAGAACGATCTAGGGAAGCCGAGAGATTCAAATCGGATGTTATATGGAATCTTACAAATTTGTTTAATCATTTTATTGCCATTTATAAAAATTCGAACGTTTAAATGCTAGCTTTTTTATAAGCCGCACACAATGTCTGCAATTGGAATCAACGGGTTTGGACGCATCGGTCGGATTTTTGCCCGCCTGGCCCTTGTGCGTCACGATATCCAGATCCTGGCCATCAACGATCCGGTACTGGACCCCCAGTACCTGGCCTACATGCTGCGCTATGACTCCACTCACGGCATGTTCCGCGCCGAAATCTCGATAGAGGAAAGCAGCCTGGTGGTGAACGGCAAGAAGATCCAGCTGGTGAAGGAGTCCGATCTCAAGAAGGTCAAGTGGGGCGATATGGGCGTGCACACGGTGGTGGAGTGCTCCGGCCGATTCACAACCCTGAAGGATGCCCAGGCCCACCTAGACAGCGGGGCCAAGAAGGTTGTCATATCGGCACCCTCCTCCGATGCTCCGATGTTTGTTTGCGGGGTGAACCTGGAAACTTATAGGCCCGATATGAAGATAATCTCGAACGCCTCCTGCACGACGAACTGTCTGGCTCCGCTGGCCAAGGTGGTGAACGACAATTTCGAGATTTCGGAGGGCCTGATGACCACCGTGCACGCGGCCACCGCCACCCAGAAGATCATCGATGGGCCGAGCAGCAAGCTGTGGCGGGATGGGCGCAGTGGGATGTGCAACATCATTCCGGCTGCGACGGGAGCGGCCAAGGCGGTGGGCAAGGTGATACCGTCGTTGAACGGAAAACTCACGGGCATGGCGTTCCGAGTGCCGGTGGCCAATGTCTCGGTGGTGGATCTCACCTGTCGCCTCCTGAAGCCCGCCAAAATGGATGACATCAAGAAAGCCATCAAGGAAGCGTCTGAGGGCAATATGAAGGGGATTCTGGGCTACGTGGATGAGGAGGTTGTGTCCACCGATTTTAATGGCTCTCGATTTGCCTCCGTCTTCGATGCCAAGGCCTGTATTGCGCTCAACGATAACTTCGTCAAGCTGATCAGTTGGTATGACAATGAGACTGGGTACTCCTGCCGTCTCCTGGACTTGGTTCTCTACTCCCAATTGGTGGACAAGTGTAACGAGAAGGATAGTGAGAAGGATAGTGATAAGACACAGAGCAAGGAAAATAAGGAAGATCCTGGTGGTAAGAAGGCGGATCCCTGTGATAAGGAGGCAGATCCTTGTAAGGAAAAATAGTAAGATACTTGTAAGAAAAAGAAGGTAGATCCTTGTAAGAAAAAGAAGGCAGATCCTTTTAAGAAAAAGAAGGGTGATCCTTGTGGTAAAAAGAAGAAAGCTGATCCTTGTGGTAAAAAGAAGTATGATCCTTGCAAGAAAAAGTCAAAAGCCTTCGAAAAATACCAACTAACTCAAATTATGCCTGCGGATTGATAACAAACTAATGGAAAAGTAACAATTTTAAAGTATTTCTTAAGCAAATATTTTTTATTTAGCAAATTAACAGTCAAAGGAATTTTCGTATTAGTTTAAATAAATATGTTCATCTTCCATTTACTTTCGGATATTTGGAGACTTTTATCCTTAAGAGAACTCATTAGTTTTAATATTTTAAAAGTGGGTTCTTTTGAAGCTGGCTTAGACATTATTAGAGTTCCTCTGGAATTGCATGGACGATATGCTCTTAATCTCGTTATCCTCCATTCCGCCGGAATCGCTGCTCTGATGGTGATCCGCCTCCACAATGATGTCGTCCAGCGTTGGCGTCTTAATCCTGTTGCGTATTATGAGATCTCGGTCGGATGGAGCCTGCAGATGCAGAGGATTTGTGGCCAGCTCGGCATCGCCATCGCCACTGCCTCCGCTGCCTCCTTGCAAGCCAAGTGTCAGGTTAACCTTTGCATGCTGTCCCGTAGTTAATTCGCTGCTGGGCTGAACATTTTCCATGGTCGTGGGTGGACGCAGGCGAGCAGGATCTAACAGCGAATGCATTTTGGTCTGCTTGCGGGGAGTGCGAGCTGGAGAAGCCTTTCGCGAATTGTAGTTCTTCAGCTGCTTAGATCTAAAAGGGCAAATTATGAGTTAAGTCTCTGTAAAAAGCAAAGGAACTTTTATCATTTCTATAACTCGAAAAATAAAGCAAAAGAAATTATAAAATCTTAAACATTTATTTAATATTGCATACAAAATGGCACGAGTTATAGAATATCTAGCGAACTCACGCCTCCAGCAGCTTCAGCAGCAAATGGTGATACGCTTCGTACTCATCCTTCCCGAACTCATTGGGATCGTGTCGGGCGTGCTCGTACATGTCGCAGAACTGGTGAATCATCCGCTGCCCGGCTCCGTTAAGCGTTACGGACAGGGTGGTCAATAGGAAAGCCCTCAGGCTCTCCGGCGCATGCCGTGAACTTCCATCTGATCGCGCAATCTCAGCCTCCAGCAGCTTTACATCATCCACTGCCTTCATGCGGTAGTAGTACGGTGGTAGTGGTGCCTCCGGCTCTGGCTGAACGATATACTTGTCCCCATCGTTCCACAGCAGCTTCGGTTCCTGTGTGATCTTAGGAATGCAGTCCAACCGCCGCTCTATCTCTCGCCGTAAACCCTTTTTGGCATCGTTGCCCACTGGAACGTGGGGGCCGCGACGTCCTCGCAGCTGGAAGCGCATGATCTGCCGCTTGGCGAAGATGAAGAGCATCAGGGAGAGCAGGACGCCGCCACTGATGATGATGATTATCATCACGCCCGAGAGCTGCTCCATGTTGCCGCCCGACTTGCTGACCTTCTCCTGGATGTTTGGCGCGACGAAATCGCCAACCTTGTGGAGGCGCAGATGACCATCCATTGATTTGCAAGGGATTTCTCGTGGATTGTGAATAATAAACAAAATTCCTCAAAGTTTTCTTTGTTATTATTCCGTGACAAATAAGAAACAGCTGATGACCAGTGTGACCAGAAAATACCATGAATAGAAAATATACTAAAATATTGAAATTCAAATTGACCGCCTTTTTATTTGGAAAATCCTCATTTTAAATTTATTATTTAAAGGAATGCATAAAACTTATTTTAAACTTTAAATTTTAAATATGACTTTCTTAATATAACCACATTTACTTATTCTTAAAACAAGCCAAAATTGTCAACAATTTTATTATGCAATTTTTCGAAACTTTAAACTATCAATAGAAAATTTTTGAAAACGTGCATTAAAAGCCAATACTTTTGAGCGCCTCAACATATTTTTGTCATTAAATTTGGTGGACGATTATTTACACACTAATAAGCAATTAGTTTACAGTCTCTTTGGCAACCAGCGTCTCCTCCTCCAGCTCCATATTCCCCCCTCCCCACCACAGTCCTTTGGTCTAATTAGCTCACGTCCAGGGATAATTGTTGCAGAAGAGCACGGTTCCCACCAAGCTGTAGGTGGTGCACCATATGAAAAGTGCCCCGGCCTTGGACCGTAACTTGAGCTGAGCCAGCGTCTTGGGCATGTGGTCGGCGGCAAACCAGTAGAAAGCGGGAGTGGCCGAGGCCAGGAGTCGCGTGGACACCTGGATGTGCACGTAAACGGTGCAAACGAGGGTGAGGAACGCGGCGTGCAGCACAAATGGGAATGTGGTGTGCTCCTTGACCAGCTCCCGGTAACCAGAGGGCGTGAGCTTCGCCCAGACGTTGCCGACGAAGTCCCGCAGGTAATCGTAGCAGTGCCAGTGCATGAAACTCAACATGGGCAGAGCCAGCAGGAAGTTGGGGAGCTGCTTCCACTTGTAGTAGCGCAGGAAGCCCACATCCCAGTAGTGCGACTGCACATAGGTGTATGGGAATGGTAACGTGTACTGGCACCAGGGAGATTCTTGGGGTCCTTGGCCAGACGTTAGGTACTTCCTCTCCTCCGCATAATCCAGAATGTGCTTGGGATGCGACACCGTCATGGTGGGCAGGCAGTACAGCCTGTAAACGTAGAAATAGAAGCCGTGTAGAATCCCGACAGCTCCCAGAATCGTGAGGGCCATCTTCCCGCGCTGCCAGAAGGGGTTGGACTTCTCCTTGATCAGAATCTGGCGGGTGAAGAAGTACAGCGGGAATCCCAGGGAAATTAGTCCATTTGAGCGGCAAAGCAGGCAGGCGGTCAAAGCAGCTCCCAAACGTAAGAACGTAAAATTTTGCGATGGCTTCAGGCACTCCAGCATCAAATAGAAGCTGGCATAGGCGAAGAAGGTCTCCGAGTAGGTGGCCGTAAAGAAAATAGTTGCCGGATTAAAGCAGTATATCAACGCGGCATTCCAGCTCTTGTTGAGGTCGTTAAACATATGGTGGGTGAGCTGGAACAGCAAGTTGGCGGACTCGCAGAATAGCCAGAGGTTCAGTATGACTGCCACCAGCAGCAGGAGGGATTCCTGGGACAAAGGAATCCCGATAAACTGGCACGAGTATGCCACGTACCGCACCGCCACCGGAAACAGCGGATAGAAGGCCAGACTGTTCTCGTAGGAGTACAAGTTAGCGGCTATGTGGAGGAAGTACTCCCCGTCCCAGTTTCTCAGTCCGCCAAAGCACCACATCACCAGCTTATCCATCCATTCGCAGCAGGGCTTCTCCTCCGCATCCGAATCTTGACCTACTGGCATCCGGAACACGTCCGGCTTGTGCTCCGGCAAAGCTCCATTGGCCGCCAGTTGCACTATCAGCACCATGAGACGGCTGGCCAACGCCAGCTTGGTCACTTTCTGTGTCATGTTCCGGTTTCTGTAACGTTGGGTGGAGTCAGTCATCATCGGCGGGCATGTGATTCACGACAATTCGCAGACTTACCTTTCGATTACAGCGATGGAGCTGCAGAGGGGGGCACTCTCCCCACCGGCTGAAGGGCGGGAAAGCTTCTCGGATGCTTATGGCGAGCTGCCACCTACGCTGACAATTGCTTCGGAGAGATATTTTTATTTTATTTTACTTTTGGGCGCTCTGCCCGGAAAAGTTAAACATGGTGTGACCAAAGGTGGTAAAGACTAGTATTTTTTCCATACTTTTGTATTTTTGTTAGTATAATTTGTTATCAAAATAGGAATATTTGTTCATTCATGCCGCGGTAATACTTTTTCTTAAAGTTTTAATTTTACTCATAGCTTTAAATAATAGTTGTAATTACTACACAAAAGTGTTAACGGACTTACAATTTAATTTCTATAATACTGTATTCGGTTTATTTTTCTTTGAAATTGAAAACCGATAATTTATTTTAGTGTGCCCTGTTGCGTGGGATAAAAGTCCCGCTTTTATTTTCCAATTTACCCCGCATTTGTCAATCGAAAATAGCTAAATTGGCATCACTGGAGTACACATCGCTTGACTTTTTGTTTTGCAATCCGGCGAAGTTTATCTCTGTGTTTTAGTCGTTAAATGAAGCCCCAAAATGCCGAACAGTGCCAAAAAGACCGAGGCCACTCGGAGCAATAGTTCCACGCCCAGGAAGCCGCGGAAGCGACGTCGCTGCGAACGCCAGAGCCTGGAAGCGCAGGTGGATGAGGATGCCAAGGAGATTGACCGCCGGCTTCGGAAAGTGGCCAGAGATAACTCCATTAGCAGCGAGGATATGCACAAGGTGGTGCGGAGTGTGGTGCGCAATGACCACGTTCTGGCCCTGGTCACCCTGAAAGCGGAGGATGAGGTGGCGCGCGAGAAGAAGAAGCTGGAGCCGGCGGATCAGCACAAACGTGGAGCCATCATCATTACGGACACTCCGTCCGTTCCCAAGCTGACTCGAGCAAAGGCCCGGGAGCTGAACTGCACTTCGGGGATTTCGCTGGCTCCCCTCAACGAAACTCCCACGGATGCGGATGGCATAGAGGCCCTGATTCGCGAGGACTTGCATTCCGACGAAGATGATGAGGAGTACACCTTCAAGGAGGATGACTTCCATGTAGGTTTCTGACATAAATGCCTTGGCATGCACTTAACCTTGCTTTAACCCCCAGTCCGATGATGATCCCAACACCACGGCTTCGGATTTCGACTCCAATCCTTGCACACCTCAAACTCCGATCACTGCTGCCGAGGAATCGCCGGTTAAATTCTCCGATGACGGTTGTTTCAAGCTGCCATTCGATAAGGATTTTATGGACAATGAGGATCTCCGTATATCCACCAGAACGCGCTCCAAACTCTGCCTGCAGCAGACAACCATCGAGGATTTGCAGTCGGAATTTGTGCCGCCCGACCTGGAGCCCAGCGATGTGGTGGAGAACGAGATGACCGCCACGGATGCAGAATGGATGCAGTTCCTCAATGACTTCACAAAGCCCTTGAGTGAGTATTTATTTGAAAAGTGTTTTTCTTAAGCTTTTATAATCTTTCATTTCTTGTAGACAAAACCCTGCTGGGCGATGACGATGACCCCATCAACGATCCGGAGTACGTGGCCGCAGATCACTTGGAGTCAGAGTACGAGAATGCCGAGGAGCTGCGCGATGCCAACATATCAAAAAAGGAGTTGACCGACCTGGTCTCTGAACTATTCGCTGGCTTGCTGCAGGAGGGAGTTTCCCTGGAATCCGTGGAGCTCGAGACCCCGCAGAAGTTTATGGAAAGCGCCAATGTTTCGATGAATCCAATCGACCAAGTATCTCGGCAAATCGATTTCGATGGTCAGGTGGTGGTTAATGGCCTTCAGGAAGAGCTGGAAGTCTTCCAGCCAAGTGCCTTAGTGGCTCCCTGTGATGTGACCAACATGGGAATGGGAATGATGCCGGTTCCCGTGGCTGTGATGCAAGAGAGCAATCTGCAAATGGGTCCAGGTGGTTCGCCCTGCAAGGTGGTGAACATACCAGCTGATGCTTTGAGTGTGCCTCCCGAACTTATTGCCGTGCCAATGCCAGGACAACCCAACTGCTTCCAACTCGCCAAAGTCGTAAACAATGATTCAACGCTCTTCAATACTTCCATGATGAATGATGCTGTTCAGGCTGCCACCATGGAGCCAATCCAAGCCCCCACGCCCTCCAAAAACAATGCAGATCGCTATAAGAAACCCTATGACACCAACTTTACGTGGGAATACATCTCGGTAAAGAAGCATGTTTACGCCGAGTACGAAGAACAGTTCGAGAATCTACGCAACGTTCAGCCAGTTAACAATCAACACCTGACTAGGAGCAGGGGATTCACTCAATCCCAGCACGACATGCTCCAGCAGCAGCTCAGGATTCACACTCAGTTGCTAAGCCAGAGTTATCTGCAGACCTACTCGCATCCCACGCTGTATCCGATGGCCACGAAACCCAGGGAAATGCTGGAGGAACTTCATCAAAAGGCCAACAGAGACGCCAGCTTTAATTGCTGGAACTTGAAAGAAGCCGTCCAATTGGTCAGGCAGTGGGAGAAGGATCTGTGCAGTGAGGAGTTCGAGGAGGAAAACACCAAGATGATGGAGTTCATCAACAAGGAAACGGATTTGACGTGAGTTGAAGATATCTTTTTGGGTTAATACATCTTTGTAACTCTTTTCTTTCTCCTCCAGCGATGGACACACGCGACAGGTGCCGAGGCTAGCCCCTCGTATTATGGATCTCATGCTAGACAGTCGGGTTTTCATGTATCCGCAGTATCTGCCACGCATGGCTTTCCAACCCAAACTGACCCAAGTCACGGCCTACGCCCCATCCGAGTATCAGCTGATTGCCATGGGCCTCGAGAAGCACATGACGTCCATTGGGAATACCAAGAGACCTCTGAGAAAAGGTGCAGATCCTATACGCACCGCCTGCAAGCGAATGGCCAAGGATACGATTTATGGAAAGACAGAACGTCGGATATTCATGAAGATCGCTGAGCTGCGCGCCTTGGAGCAGTATAATCCCGTGAAATATTTCCTTGATCGCGAACGAGCGCCGCCCGTGAATAACAACATCCTTTGGGGCTTCGAAGGCGGGCTGGTGAGGACGCCTCGGGAGCGTTACCAGGAGCTGCCCAGCGGCTGGCAATACTACATTCAGGTGAGAAATATTTACAGTTTACATAGTTTAACATTTTAATTAGCGTTGAAAAATGGGGGAAATCTCCAGGGAAAATACGTAGGGATAGGAGATCAGTGGGACTAGCTTAGTTAGTGACCCACCCGATCTCTGGGTATGAGACGCAGCTCGGATCCGTGCTTGAGGAATACATTTCCGGCCGTTTGCTGAGGGCTGATGCCAATGCCATCGTCTGTGATGATGGCACTCGTCTCCGACGGCACTTTGAACTCCTCCGAGGCGAATTTCAGCACGGCCGTAAAGGGAGTTCCCTCCGGGACGCTGAGCACCTTGAAGGGCAGCTTGGGGTCCGAAGTTAGCGTGATTTTGAAGGTTACTTTGCTCATGGTGGAATGTGCAGACGTGGTCAGTTTTCGGTTCTCCTGGATTTAATGGGTTTCCGGCGTTTTTAACAAACGGAATCCTTCAGACCTAGTGGGAGTGCGGAAGAAACATTAAAGTTAGTTGGTTCTTAATGTATTTCGAGGATTATTTTATTTAAAAACAAAAGAAATATGTTGTCGCTCTTACTTTTAGAGCAGTCAAAAAGGCGATAGACAGGTAACAAGTTATCGGCAGTGATGGAAGGTGCTTCGATTTATGTACCTAATATGGGTACCTAATATCGATTTCCAACACTACTTTGGCCAACATAATTAAAGCTTTTCCCAAGCTGCACGTATAAAATATTTTAAAAGGCCTATACCATTATACTTACATATATATCTCTACTATTGTTATCCTCGCTTTTCCAAATGTTTCTTTTCCATCTCTATCTATCGCTGACTATCGGGTAATCATCTCTAAAAACAATCGATAGTTGTGTACCTTTGCTTCTCCCACCACTGTGTGTTTATAAATCGCGGAAAATTTTCAATTGCGAACTTTTTGCAGAAAACCTGGGACGAAAAGCGCACCCGTAGCTGCTGGAAAAAATCGAAAGCCTCCTCGGAAGCCAGTGTGTCATATTTGGAATTTGTGCGCGAGGCGGTCGGCGAGGATTTGCTGCTGCCCGAGAATCTAGGCCAGGCTGCGGTCCCCGATGGCAGCGCCGCTGGTTCGGAGCTGCCCAATGATTGCAAACCGAAGAAAAACGCAGCAAAGAAGAAGTCCCGCCCCAAGGAGAAGCCCTCGCAGCTCACCATCAACGTCAACTATGTGTTTGGCGGTGGTGCGGACGCAGGAAACCTAAGCGCAGTCTCCGGAGTATCGGTGCCTTTTGTGTCCGGCGGCAGTTTGGCAGAGAATGTATTGAACATCAATCGCAGTCTCTACACCAGTGCCGAGTGCAGTGGTCTCTTGGCCTTGCCTCCTCCCCCACCTCCGTTGGATGACGATGCTCCGCCAGCCATCAATTTTAAGATAGACGAGTTAACTCACACGCTGCAGATCAGCGAATTGGAAAACCCAGTTGAGGACATACAGCTGGATCTGTTGCCTTCGCAGGACAGTAGCGTCTCTCTCACAGGTAGAAGCTCCCTCAAAAAGGCGCGCTACCAGATATTTAAGCCAAAGGCTCAATCCGCCAATAAATCGCGGAGGGGATCAACGCCTACCCGCAGTCGCTACCACAAATTGCGCGAACGTTTGCGCCATAAACTGCGTAAGCGCTGC
Organism: Drosophila trapezifrons; assembly: GCA_018874455.1. Taxonomy (NCBI): domain Eukaryota; kingdom Metazoa; phylum Arthropoda; class Insecta; order Diptera; family Drosophilidae; genus Drosophila; species Drosophila trapezifrons. The sequence goes on from JAEIIF010034508.1 coordinate 19,936, forward strand.
CACTCGCTGATCACCTCCTACGGATCCTACCTGCAGAAGCGTCGGGATAGATATAAAGACAGCTCGTTGGCGCAGCTTGTACACAGACGATTTCTGGCCCTCGAACTGTACACACAACTGCTGGTCGACCTAAAGATGTTCTGCAGCACCGCAACGAAACCGCCAACGGCAACGCAGCCAAAGAGGTCGCGGGCCGATGACGAGGCAGCCAAGATCAGGAAGGCGAATCGCCAGGAGGAGATACTGCGGCATATGCTGCAGCCGGATTCGCCAGAGGAGCGCAATCGCAAGGATGCCAGTGAGTTTATCTCGTGTTCTCCTCGCCTTACCTGTTTTATAATGTCCTTAAACTCTTTGGTACAGTTTTCGCCTTGAATTTCTACGACAAAGTGGAGGAGGCCCTGTTGAATGCCGATCGATTGGAGGATTGCAGGAAGTTCAACAGTCTTTTGCAGAACTTTGATCCCAAGCTGGAGAAGGTCTCAGACCTATATCTCGTAAGAGTCGCTTGCTTATCGCCCTCTGTTGATGTTGCTTTACAAATATTTTATCTTTTACAAACAGAAAGTAGAAAAAATCCTGCTGCCCGATCTACCCGAACTGGCTGAGGTCTTTCTCAACTTTCTGCTACCTGCGGAGGCCGCTGAGATAGGCAAATTCTTCCAGCACTTTATGATCAGCAATGCCACCAACTTTATCAACAAGCTGAACATCTACTTTTGCAAGCAGCCCGCCCAGATCCGAAAGATCTATGCCTGCCTCAGCGAACTGGCCGAGCTGCCGAATGTGAGCATGAAAAAGGTCGAGAATAAGATAATGCCCTTGCTCAAGGGCAATCAGTTTCTGTGCGATTGGTTTGTTCAGCAATTTCCTCAGGGCAAGCCACCCAAAAGGTGAGTGGACCTAAGAATTAGGTTTATAAATGTAACTACTACAATGTTTCCCCCCTAGAATCCTCTCTCCTGTGGAGACCATAAATCTGCATGATGTGCAGAACAACACCACCGGCGAATACACGGAGCTGGTTCAGGAGTTCATCGATGTCCCACCGCCCAGTAAACCTGGTTGCCACATTAAGTACATCAATGGCCGGATATTCTACGGTGCCAAGATCCTACTGCCGGCCAAACTGTCCTTTATGGCCGCCAGCATATACAATGAACAGTCCCATGACGTGCCATCGGTGTCCAGCGAATCGTTAACCTGCGCCCATGGCATTCGCGCCCAAGGGGAGAAGCTGCTCAGCATGGCAGCCAATGCGGATAGCGACGATGCTGCGGATCGGAGTGAGGAGGATGATGCCAGTCGCGCCCTGGTCATTGATACAACGGGCGATGAGCAGAATAGCTGCTCATCCATCGAGATGTGCGATGAGGCGGGTCTGAGGGCCCATGCAATCCGATTAAATGCCAGTTTATATACCAACTCCAGCTTCAGTAATGCAGCCACCAGTACGCCCAATGTGGGCCACTCTCATGGCCATCATCATCCGCATGCCAAGAAAACGGCCATTAACTTTGGGGAAATATCGCCGCGCAAGCAGTCGGCGCTCAATAACTCTGGATTGAGTCCGTTGCCGGCCATGGCCAATAACTCTCCGCATGTGGACAAACGGAAATCGCCCAGCAAGAAGGTGCGATCCCCTTCCAATGCAACGCAGGGCCGGCAACGCGGCAATAACCAACCGATGGTTGTTATCCACGAGTCGAAGCCATCGTCTTCGCCGGCCATCGAGTGCGCCAAGCGGCTGCGCACGCTGATCGATCAGGAAAGTGTTCGGGATGCGGCGGACACGAAGGCGGGAATAAGGATTATTGCGCAGGCCAAGCAGCAGGCGCCAACACCTTCCCCGCGCTGCAGTCCTGCCGCTGTTGCCAAAATAGAGGTGGAGAGCCAGGGAGAGAGTGCGGAGAATGTTCCAGACTTCACACCTCTCAAGATGGACCTAGATCAGTCGGAGGAGGAGGAGCTGGAGCCACTGCAAGTGAGTGGCGGCAGTACGCCGCAGCATGTGATCACCACACAGTTTGACAGCGACGAGGACTGCAAACTTGATGTGGTGGCGACGCTGGCCAGCTGCAGTCCAACCGGAGATCAAACAGCGACAACCTCTGCTGCCAGCACATCAAAAGACGAGTCTGCTAGCTCCCACTCGGCGCCCTTTACCCGGGAAGAGGACAAGGTAATCCTTATCGAGATGAAGTTTGGAGCGCGCGATCGAGAGCAGCTAATCCGACGTATATGCGCCAAGCTGCTGCATCGCAGCATTGGCGAGATACGAGGAAGGCATCAGTTCCTCATGGATTTCCTTTCCAAATTGCAGGGAAAGTAGGAATTCCTTGTAACCATTCAGTCTGTTATATACCTTAAGCTAATGTAATACCGAAACTGTACATTAACCTGCCAAAAAGGTTCATTTAACTATCTTATCTCTTTATATTATACTTGCACGTATTTTAACATTTATTTTTAGCTCAAAAGTTAATTATTTAAGGAATGTTTAAGAGCCCTAACATGGTTTCAATGAAACCTCTTAACAATAAGGAATGATTCTATGATTATTTTAAAAATCCTTTCGATTTACACTATAATGTTAGTGTTCAGATGTTTGGGGATATAAGTTTGTTCTATAAAAGCAGTAAAAGTATCTGCATTCTCAAAAAAGTATTTCGTTAAGAGTATATAAATCTTGTTTAAGCAAAATTACGCTACATTTGGTTTATAAAAAGGATCACATACTCTAAGAACTGTGTACATATGAAATATTAAATGTTTTAAGTAACCTTGAAATGGAATTTGTTCTACTCCCAGCTTGTAAGAGAGTTCAGTGATCACGCAGCCCTTGATTGAGAACTTCAAAAGGTATCCGATTCGGTCAGAAGTAAAGCAAAACAAAGCTGTAATATATCCCGTTCCCTGAAGTCGCTACTGATTGCTTGAAAGATGGTGGAGGCCACGTTGGATCAGCCGGAGTATGCCTGCTTCTTTTGCGTGATGGGCGTCGTTTCGGCCATTGTCTTCTCAACGCTGGGAGCTGCCTATGGCACGGCGAAGGCCTCGGTTGGTATCGCCTCGATGGGGGTCAAGCATCCGCAGCTCATCATGAAGGCCATCGTCCCAGTGGTCATGGCTGGCATCATAGCCATTTATGGCATGGTAATTGCCGTCCTCTTGGCTGGCTCGCTGCAGGTTAACTATAGTTCCCACAAGGGATTTCTCAATCTAAGCGCTGGACTGGCAGTGGGTATCTGTGGCATGGCGTCTGGGATCGCAATTGGCGTGGTGGGCGAGGCTGGAGTCCGTGGGGCTGCCCAGCAGCCGAAAATCTTCGTGGCCGTCATATTGGTACTGATATTTGCCGAGGTATTGGGTCTATATGGTCTCATCGTGGCTGTTTACTTGTTTACCAAGTGAGATCTGCTGTTAATAAAGATGTTTCTGGTTGGGGATGGCCCTTGACAGCATCAGTTCCTCATCAATCTTTCATTTATTTACTCAGCTGTGTGAGATCTTTACCGGCTTCAGTTTTTTCCATTTCCAGCGATAGCTCAGTTTTCTTTGACACTCCATTGCATTCACTTCTAACCCAAGATGCAACTCCAGCATTTCCTCTTCTTCAGTTTATTAGTGTGTCTTCTTATGTTCCAAGTCGAAGCTGAGGAACCAATAGAAACAAAAAATGCAACTGATATTCCAGAAGGAGCTATTAAGAGGAGCAGACTGATGGTGCGAAAACTGCATAGAGACCAGGAACCGAGGGAGGGAATGATGCGTATAGTCATACACAAGGTCCAACATGGAGATCCCTACTACAAGGTGTTTGATGGCGATGAAAACGCTGCTCGAGGATTCACCAATAAGATATGGAACCGTCTTCTGAACCGCTACAGCACTATGCAGATATAATTTATTAATTTTAGTTAAAGTTAGGGCTACAATAGATATAAAGTTATGTTATAATAATAAAGCTAGAGCTGAATATGGATTCCTCGTCCGGATCGGAGCCTTTAGTGTGCAGGCAGGCGCTTGATCTGGTGGTGAACACCTCCGGCTCGCGATGGGAAAGGACCTCCTCGTCGTGCACGGAATCCTTGACCATGGTAAATGTTCCCACTGCTATCTTGCAGTGGGCATCGTTCTTGCAGCCCGAGTCACTGGCCCAGCTCTCGCAACCGCAGGGTAGGGCCTCGTCCGCCGGCAGATGTTGGGGCGCCACACAGCTGACCACTCGCTCCTCGGCCGTGACCTGTTGCTGCCTCCGGGCCTGGCAGCGTTTCCAGCTCCGAACCACAGCCCGGAAACAGCACAGTCCAATGCAGACGTCGGAGGTTCCCTTGAGAAGGAGGAAAAACTCTGGCATGAAGGAGGGATTGATCACAGCATACACCACAATGTTCAGGGATAACTGCAGAGCGTTTAGCGTTATGCAGATCACCTCCAGCTGCTCCATGAATGACTCATCCACCTTGTTAGTGTCGCCGCCAAAGATCAGGTTCAGCGAACTCTTCCTGGAGGTCATATGCGCAGGAAGCTCTCCAATTAAGTATAAAGTAATCACAATCACTATGCTTATGGTTAGTTTCATTTGGTGCTGGAGAGGAAAAGGTATTATTTAATGGTTTCCTATATCTAAAGATCTGGAGTACCTGATATCGCTTGGCCGTGGTCCGAGTATCGCCAGTACTGGCCTGACACAGTCGGCTCTGCTTCGTCCATTTGCGAAAGGCAATGATAATTGCCGTATTGCCAACCAGCAGGAAAATGGCCGGCAAGAGGGCCAAAAGGGTAAAGGTAAACCAGTTTTGGACTTTATAAAAACTGCAAAGAGTAGTAAGAGTTCTCATAAAAAGAGTTCTTTGGCTGTCCATAGCCACCCATAGCTCACTTGGAGTAGTAAAAGTCCGTGACATAGCAGTATCCATCACCGCCCACATAGAAGACGAAGAAATAGGGCATATTAACCACTATGGAAATGCTGATAGCCATGGCAATCATATAGCGAGCCACCTTGCGCCGACAAAAGCGTGGAGCCCCTCCATTGTTCCTCTTAAAGCTGGACAAATAGCTGAATCGGTCCAGGCTCAGGCAGGCCAGGATCAGGTTCGCACCTCCCGTGCTGATGCCAAACAGGGGCGTTTGCCACATGTAGTCGTAGGCACTCCAACCGGGATCCATGTAGAAGTAGCTCCGCGACAGAGCGGTCATCGTGATCAGCAGACAGGAGATGCAGTCCATGAAGGAAAGGGCGGCCAGATAGCTGAAGGCCGACGGTGTCATCTTGGGCCTCATGAAAACCACGGCATTGATAAAGTTCGTGCAGAGACCGAAGGCGGACAGAGTGGGAATGGCCAGGCCGTAGAGGACAAAGATCGCCACCGATGGCTGTTTCCGCTGGAAGATGCACATGTCGGGGTGCTCCATGAACTCCTCCTGACCCATTGGCCAGCCCGGTGGCCTGGTGAAATTCACGAACCTGATGGATGAAGCGAATCGATGACTATCCATGTTGTTAACTGACTGACTGGAGAGGATGATTTGGCAGCGACTGCTGGACACGTCTATCTAATTGTTGCAAATTCACGATAAGATTATCTAACGCTAACGGACGCATAAATGTTAATTTGTACGCAATCAATGATAAGGCCGCCACGCAAACCCACCTCAACATCGACCCTAACTCCGCGGATGGCCCTCTGCCCGTGTCTGTCCCTGTCTGTATGTCTGCGATACCATATAGTATATGGTCCGACATCCTAGCATTCTCTTTTCGGGCTGCATACCTAACTGGGCGCTGCCAATTTACGACCAAGTTCGGACGATTTCGAATTATAGATACCTTTAAAAAAAGAGAATATAAGGTGGAATGCTGGAATGGACTTGTGCTAAAATTCTTTAAAAAGAAAGGATATTACTTCGATGTGTACTGTACTTTAATACTTTATACTTTGACTCATTAGAAAGTGTGACCGTATAGATGCACAACATCACAAACAAAAAAGAAGCATACTTTTAGGTGTATTTTTAGGAGATCTCAACCAGCATTTTATTTTAAATTAAATTGATTAAGACCAGTTCGTGCTGATAGATTTCTTGTATAATCTAAGTTTTATCCAAAAATGCTTTATACTTTGACTCATAAGAAAGTGTGACCGTATGGATAAAAAAAAGAAGCATAATGCCTTTCTAAGGAGATATTAAACCTTTTTTTATTTTCCATCTAATTGATTATGCTCAGTTCTTGATGATAAACCATAAATAACCAAAGTTTTTATCCAAAAAAGCTTTATACTTTGACTTATTAGAAAGTTTGACCGTATGGAAGCACAACATTAAAAAAATAAAGCATACTTTTAGGCCCCATTTTATATGAGTTTTCAAACCTAATTTTTTTATAAATTCAATGAATGATGCCCAGTTCTAGATGATTTCTTAAATTACCAAAGTTTTAATACAGAAAGTCTTCTTCCCCAATCAAAGGATCATCCCCTTAGAAACCCCCAATACTTCAGTGATATCCTGCATTCCATAGATAAACATTTTCCGATTTAGAGACTCAGATGTATTTAGTAGTATTTTTATTTACTTTTGGGTACTCGTATTGTGTGTCTGTGTAAGTGATGTGCCCAAAGCCGTTTGTTTGATTTATTTGTGTTCGTCCCTTTGTTTGGCTTGGCTCAATAAATTATAGATTACATTTCGGTTGGGGCCTGTGTGTGTGTATACTCGTAGATGTAAGTATATAGTCGGATGTATATACTCTGACTCTTCAGATACAGTTTCAGATTCAGATTCGGAGTGAGTTTCGCAAACGTAAAAATAGTTTCTTTAGTTTAGTTCTGTGTTTTCTTGTTCGAGAGTTTTTGCTTTATTTTTGGAAGATTTCGCTAGCTCTCGAGCGATATCGTATGGTATCATATATCTCTAGGTGAATATCGTATCCGTTAAGTAATTCACATCGATATTTCGTAGATATAAATATAATGTATATGTGTATATATATCTATTTGTTTTTTTGTTTGTACTAAGTTAATATGCAATAAAAATACATACGTATGAGACTTTGGTTTAAAAAAGTGACCTTGAAAATCATCAAAATTACATAAATATGTTTTGTAAAAATGTCGACTCTAAACCAAAACTGTTTGCAGTTAAAGTCCTACCAATATGCATTTTTTAATATGTATATAGTTCGATAATAAAAATTAATTTTTCCTCAAATTGTAATATTTTCAATATTGGAACAGACTTGAAAAATGTTTACTCCTCCACGCGTTCATTTATTTGCCATAAAATTCATTAAAGTAATTCAGACACACACATATACATCTATAGATATATGTTAATTAAGTATTACATTTATTTGTTTAAAAGTACGAGCAAATTGTTCTTCTTCACTTTCAGAGTTCCCAGACTTCGGAGATCTCTCGGGGTTGAACCTTAAGTGCTACTCATCGTGGTTGTGAAACGCACTCGTCGCGAGTGCTTACTGCTTTTGATCTACTTTGTTGGCTTAGTTTACGTTTTGATTTCAAATTTTTAGAGAGAGAGTTAAATTAAACGTTTTAAATGCTTCAAGTTCGGAGTTACACAATTTGAATGTATTTAATATTAGTATTTATCGAATTTACTAGTTCAAACTACGATTAAGCTTTACCAATTCACGTTGAGATGATGGTTCAAGTTTCTCTTAGCTTGGCTACACATCATTTTCATTAACTATTAATTCATTTATTTATTATTTAATATAATTGTTCTATAAATATGTTTTGTAGCCTCGTTTGGCGTGAATTCTGTTAAGGTTTCTTCTATGAGAGAAAGATAGCTACGAGAGGCACAAAAGCTTAGCTCGGCTGGCGCTAATTTGGAAATCGGTCTAGGCTATATACGTTGACTATAGTTTCACATGCTTATAGTAGATTGTCTTTTCCCATAGTTAAACAGTAGTTGTTGTTAGCAGCTAGGTTCCTGTCAAGGTACTAAAGTGTCCATCGCCGGAACAATCTAACGTCTCGATTGGGAACGGTTCTTGGGTTTTCTTTCTTTTTTAGCTTTAGTTTTACAGTTTTACAGCTTCATAGTTTTACAGTTTTACAGCTTCATAGTTTTACAGTTTAACAGCTTGTTAGTTTTACAGTGTTTTAGTTTAACAGTTTATTTAGTTTTACAGTTTTACAGTTTATTTAGTTTTAGTGTTAAGTATCGTCTAAGCTTAACTTATTGCTATGCAATTTGTTAGTTATGGTACATTGAGACTCTATGCCAGCTATATATATAGACGTGCTATATATACGTGTGTTTGTAATGCTTTTGAAATAAAACGTAAAATTAACTTACACGCACATTCATATATATGTATTTAATTGTAATGGAATTTAAAAACACTCGTTCTATGATATTTCTGCCTAAGTATTGAATACGATTAACCGAGAAGTAAGTGATCTGCTAACCTCTATTAATGTCTCCCTCATCGGCGAACTCACCTAAACGCGTTTTCGATCTGATCATAATGCCGGGGCTAGCACTACAATCGAATGACGTTTGAACCTGGCCCAAAAAAACTCCTGAATCCTTCTACATATATCCTTTTGCCCGGGGAAAGTCTGGTTAGCTTTCCCGCCGTATTTAACTATTCAAGTTGATTAATTTGCTACACAAAAAACACTCAGACGTTGGCTAAAAATTGTAGTTTCCAAATGGAAAATGGAATATGTAAAAGTGAAAAAGTGGAAAAATGGAAAATGCAATTGTTTAAAGCTTGCTAAAGTTTATATATATTTTGGAAAGACTCCTCTTCAAATCGGACAGAATCGATCAGAGTTCTACGCAAAGTGATAGGGTATGCGAGTATTCGCTAGGGTTACGTTGAAATGATGATTTTTATTGCTTTCCTTTGGCTTGAGGTGAGGGTGAGACGGGATCCTTGTTGAACAGTATTCGAATATAATCCACAACTAAAGCTCTGTTTCACAGTTTCTAGCACTTACAATTAACGCAAAACTTAACAATTCAATAAATATACATACATAGATACAGGTAATTTGCAAAAATCAAACAGAAAACTTAACAACAAAGGCTAATAACAAGATGTCTTTTTCGCATTGCAAAGTTTAGTTAGTAATCAATATCAAAATAGACTTAAAGGACACAACTCGCAGCATGGAAACTAGATCTTAGATTAGATCTACGGACCGAAAACATATTCGGTATTCATGTAGGAGAAGCCAACGAATTCCGACTGATCCAGGTTCATCATGAACACCTTGTCCGTGGGCGTCAAGTCTGTTTTCTCTGATGTGAACTGCTTGTCAAAGTTGGACACATCCTTGCGGTGTTTCTGTTGGTATATTATTTATAAAATAAATTAAAGAATAAATCTGGTTATATTTTGTTTGGTTTCTTACAATCTTCGGCTTGAACGGAGGCTGCACTTCGCGATTTTCAATTTTCTCCCAATCGATGCGCCGGAAAAAGGGATGCAAGCGCACATCCTCCTCGCCAGAGGAACCGCAGCCCAAACGCTTATTCGGCTGCTTGGTTAGGAACTGCCAGGATATTCCAAAATTAACTTAATACTTACAATAAATTATAAAGTTATACTTACGCCCTTGCAGGCCTCTTTGGCCTCCTTGCTCAGGCTCTTAGGATAGGATACATTGTGATCGGTGATGGCCGCGAATAGCTCCTCCTCATCCTCGCCATCGAATGGCGGCTGGCCCACCAGCATTTCGTATAGCAGGACTCCATAGGCCCACCAGTCCACCGATTTGCCATAGGGTTGATACAGAATAATCTGCCAAGATATAAATATTTCAGTTTATTTATGTTCTAGTTACAATAACTATACTTAAGTCCCATAACCCACCTCGGGAGCTATGTAGTCCGGGGTGCCGCAGAAAGTCTTTGTGGTCTTGTCGCCCGCAATATTCTCCTTGCACATCCCAAAGTCCGCTATCTTCACATGCCCATCCGCATCCAAGAGGACGTTATCCAGCTTCAGATCCCGGTACAGGATGCCTTTGGTGTGTAGGAAAAACAGTCCCGCGGCTATTTCAGCGGCATAGAATCTTGAAAATAAAATAAAATAAAATTATTAGGAATAAAAAAAGGAATATTAAATCCAGGAAAAACTCACACAGCAACCGGCTCCTTGAACTTGCCAAACTGTTGGATTTGGAACATCAAATCGCCGCCATTCACATACTCCATTACGAAAAACAAACGGTCCTGGAAAGGAGGTATTCTTCAGCTGGATTCTTTGATCGCCTTCCTAACCCTGGACTCACCATAGTCTGAAAGCAGGAGTGCAATTGGACAAGGAATGGTGGCTTTTCGCCCAGCGCCAGGACTCGTTTCTCGATCATGGTGCACTCGACATCGTCGTCCTGAATGATCACATCCTTCTTGAGTATCTTGATGGCATACAGCTCCTCTGTGCCCTTACGCTCGGCTAGTAAAACCTTTAACGGGGATTATTTTAAGGATGTTTTCCAATATTAATTTTAAACCCACCTTGCCGAACGATCCCTTGCCCAGAACTTTGATGAAATTAAAGTCCGTGGCCCGGATCATGTCCTTCTTGGACGAGGTGTGAGTATTGGTGTCGCTGCGCATCACCAGGGGCTTCTTCTGTGACGGCTTCTGCTTGAGCTTCAGCAGATCCTGCTGGTCATCGGCACATGGCACATTGTAGTACTCGCCCTCGTCCTGGGTGAGCAACTTGAACCAGCCGTTGGTGGGGCTCTTGATGATCTCCGAGATGCCAAAGGACAACGCGCCCATGAAGTCGTTGCGCGAGGTGCGATCCCAGTCCCATACCTCGATCAGGATGCGTCGATCCTTGTCCTCGGACTTGAGGTCACTAGAAGAAGGTTGAAGGTGATTTAAATTGAAATTATTAAATTAAACCATCATTTATCGTGTTATGATACTGTATTAAAAACTTCATTAATTAGAGTTTTCATTAGAAGCTTGACAGC
>JAEIIF010034534.1:0-10807 GCA_018874455.1 Drosophila trapezifrons
ATACGCGCCACACAGAAAAACAGTCCGTGTGGCGCGTCTTTACGAAAACACCTCAGTAACTCAGCATAAATCCGCCATAACCGGCCCGTCCCTGCTGGAGATAGCCGACCGGATTTTCAAACTGGCGGTTCAGCAGGTTATCGGCCCGTGCAAAGACGCTCAGGAAGCGGTTGATCTGATAGTTCGCCGCCACATCAATGGTGAAATAACCATGGCCCTTGGCGCATATTTCGCAATAGCTGCCATTCGCCGCATAAACCGGGTAATCACGCCACCCGCTGACATAGAGGATGTTGCCTGATAGAGTGAGATCCTTGACCGGTTTCCATGTCGTGTTGAAGTTGAACTTATGCTGCGGGCGACGCTGAAGCGGCTGGTTGTCGGTTGCGTCGCGCGCGTGGGTCCAGGTGTAGTTGAGATTGAATTCGAGAGAGTCGAGCGCTTTCCAGTTCAGGAACGCCTCGACACCGAACATGCGGGCGCGATCGACATTCGCGTAGGAATAGGTCGTGCTGTAAGTGGAATAGGTCATTGAGGACTGGATCAGGTTGCGCACGTGATTTTCATACCAGGTCGCGCCGAAATGCACCCGGTCATGCGCCAATTTCTGCTCCACTGTCACATCGTAGCCGATGAGACGTTCCGCCCGCAGCTTCTGGTTTCCCTGATAGTTGTAGTAGCTTCCATTCAACTTTCCAAAAAGCTGATAGAGCGATGGACCGTGGAAACCGCTGCCTGCACTGGCCTTGATGATGGTTCCGGTGCCGGGAATGTGGATGGCGGGCGCGACACGCCATGTCACATAATGCCCATAGCGGGAATTGGAATCGTAACGGACGTTGGCTGCACCATACAGAATCTGATTCCAGTTTCCCTGATACTGACCATAACCGGCCGTTGTATCCATGCTGGCGCGCGTGCTGTACGGCGCGTCATTCGTGCCGGTGCTGTCACTCTGGTTGCCATAATAGGTATCGTGAAAATGTTCCGCACCCACCAGAAACGAACCGTATTTCTTGAGGTCCAGCGTGCCGTGCCAGTCAACTTTCAGACGTGAGGATCGATAATAGGTCGGATCATACAGACGGGCCCCTCCGTCCTCACCTGTGCCGGTGTAAGTAAAGTTGCGCCAGTTGGTCATGTAACCAAGCCCGATCACCTGATCGAACAATCCCCCCCATGAGCGCAGATGCGCCGTGCCGCGCACGATGGCTTCGTTCTGGATCGTGCGCTGCCGTTCATGCTGGGCGTCACCGTAACCCTCATCCATCATCTCGTAAGAACTATACGAACGATAATTACTCTGCATAAGACGCGAGGTGAGACCGAGATCGAAATTGTCCGTCACGTCGTAATCCATGCGGACATTGGCGCTGCGGTTGTCGTAAGTGTTCCCGCGCTCACGCTGCTCTTTCGTCACGTTTGAAAAGGTGCCGATATAACGCTCTATATAACGCGGAATAGAGTGAAATCCGACCTGCCTGTAGTGAGACAGTTCGAAATTATAGTGAAACCGGTCAAGGCTGCCACGTGCACCGAACACCTGATTGAATGTACCGTAAGAGCCACCTTCCACGCGGACAAAAGGCTTGATGCGTCCCTGCCCTTTCGCCGTGGTCATGTCGATCACGCCCGCCATGGCGTCCGCGCCATAAAGGCCGCTTTGCGGGCCACGCAGAATCTCGATCCGCCCCAACCCGTCCGTCATGAACTGCGCAGGATCAAAAGCGCCGGACGAGTTGCTGCCATCATTCACGTCCATCCCGTCGAGACGAACCTTCACCTCGTTGGAATTGGTGCCGCGCATATAAATGGCCGTCGTGCCACCCATGCCTCCGGTACGGACCACATTCAAGCCCGGCTGCCTTTCCAGAGCATCTGACAGGGAACGCCTCTGCTGGGTCTGGATCTGCTGCTCAGTGATGATCGTCGTGGCTGTGCCGATCTCATCAGCCCTGATCGGCCGACGGGCGGCGCTCACCGTGATGGATTCAGGCCAGGTATCCGTGTGCTCGGACAGGATGGCGCGAACTGTCGGGACGTCGGCATTCCGGACGACCGGACGGACAGTGGTTTTCTTCGTGTCCACAACGGTATCAGCAGCTTGCGCTGTAGCCGTAACCAGAAGAGTGGAAAGGAACGAGGCACCGGTTAACAGGAGGACGCGAAAGGGCATTGTGGCTGGCTCGTGGTTGTCTGCGTTGCCACGAGCAAAAGGTCGTCCGCGCTTTCACGCAGCCTTGCCAACCTGTCAGATCACCCCGTCCGACATGCCTCGTCCGCAACATCCGCTATGATGGCAGGTCTCCTGACTTGCGGCTGTGACAAGAATGTCACTCCCTTCCCGGAGACAGACGCTCCAGTGGGCCGGCATGACGCCGGATGGACATCCTGACCGCTTACAGTTGCGGGGGCAGTCCGGGCATAGATGGATTGAACCACCGCACCCGGTTCCCTTTTCATCCCTTGGACGCGACCTGCGCGCACCATATGGGAACCATCATGGAAACGTGGTTTACAGGCCGGCCACAGCGAGTCAATCAGGTCTGTGAGATCAGGACACAGACTGTGGCGCACACGTCACAGTCGCGAACCGCGTCAGGCGCTCAGGTTGGCGCGGGCCGCATCCATGAGCCGACGCATTTCCTGCACCACGGCTGGCAGTCCATCAAAAATTGCCTGTCCGATCAGGAAATGCCCAATATTCAGCTCGACGATTTCCGGAATGGCCGCCACCGGCGCGACATTGCCGAAGCTGAGACCATGCCCCGCATGCACTTCCAGCCCCAGACCCGCCGCCTGCTTCGCCGCTGTTTTCAACCGGGCAAGTTCTCCGTCCTTCCCGTGCGCATAAGCCCCTGTATGCAACTCAACCACAGCAGCGCCCACGGCGGCGGAAGCGGCAATCTGCTCGGGGTCAGGATCGACGAACAGGGAAACCCTGATGCCGCTTTCACGAAGTTTCCTGATCATCGGAGCCAGATTTTCCATCTGACCAGCCACATCCAGACCGCCTTCGGTGGTCACTTCTTCACGTCGCTCCGGCACGATGCAACACGCATGCGGCTTCAGTTTGCCGGCAAGCGCCACCATTTCTTCCGTCGCGGCCATTTCCATGTTCAGTGGCGCACGCAGAGTGGTGCTGAGGCGGATCAGGTCCTCATCACGAATATGCCGCCTGTCCTCCCGCAGATGCGCGGTGATCCCGTCCGCACCCGCCCTGATGGCGAGCAGGGCCGCTTCGACCGGGTCGGGATGCGTTCCTCCGCGCGCATTGCGGATGGTGGCCACGTGATCGATATTCACACCGAGGCGCTGACGCTGGATCATGAGGGCAATCCTTTTTTATAGTTCAAGCGATTTTCTGACAGCACACTGGCGAGACGCAGCGCTGCGACAAGACTGGTCGCTTCGGCAATTTCTTTTCCCGCAATATCGAACGCCGTTCCATGATCCGGCGACGTGCGGACAATGGGCAGTCCAAGCGTGACATTCACACCATGAGCCATGTCGAGCGTCTTGATGGGGATCAGCGCCTGATCGTGATACATGCAGAGCGCCATATCATATTTCTGGCGGGCGCTTTCAGTGAACATGGTGTCGGGCGGCATCGGCCCCATAACGTCAACGCCTTTTGCACGCAGACGTTCGATCGCCGGGATAATCATGTCGATCTCTTCCCGACCCATCATCCCGTCTTCCCCGGCATGAGGATTCAGCCCTGCGACCGCAAGACGTGGACGGGCAATGCCAAAATCCTGTTTCAGGGCGAGGGCTGTCGTCAGGCCGGTCTCGACAATCATGTCTTCGTTCAGAGTGTCGAGCGCCTCCCGCAGAGAGACATGGATCGTCACCGGCACCACGCGCAGCATTGGACTGGCGAGCATCATGACCTCGCGTCCGGGAACGTGGCAGAGATCGGCAAGAAATTCCGTATGACCGGGATGAGGAAAACCGGCACGACGCAGCACAGCCTTGCTGATCGGATTGGTGACAACGCCGCCCGCAACACCCGCTTTCGCCAATTCAACAGCGCGGGCAATGCTGTCGATCACGGTCTGGCCGTTGGTGGAATCAGGCTCACCGGCTCGAACCGGCGCCGACAGGCAGAGCGGAAGAACCGGAAGCGCATCGCTGAAAACAGATGTCGCTTCTTCAATGGTTTCGATTTCTTTCACCGGCAGTGAAGATGGCAGACACGCCGGATCACCGAGCCACGCGAAAACTGTTCCTCCTTCCCGCAAAGCACGCCATGCGCCAGCGGTGATTTCGGGACCTATACCGGCGGGATCACCCATTGTCAGAGCAAGTGGCAGACGTGTCATTGTGCGAGCGCCATCAGAACGCGTACCCATGAACGAGTGCCCTTGTGAAAGGATGTCAGACTGTATTTCTCATTCGGGGAATGAATGCGGTCGTCGTCCAGACCAAAACCGATCAATAGCGTGTCCAGACCAAGCGCCTCTTTCACTTCACCGACGACGGGGATGGAACCGCCACAGCCAATGACAGTCGCCTGTGTCTCCCACTCTGCGGTGAGCGCAGCCAATGCACTGGCAAGCTGCGGCATGTCGGCGGGCACCACACTGGCGCGGGAACCTCCATGCGGCCTGAACTCGACCGTACAGTCAGACGGCACCCGCGCTCTGACATGCTCACGGAAGCTGGCGCGTATGGCCTCTGGGTCCTGCTCTCCCACAAGACGAAAGGAAATCTTAGCCATCGCACGGGCAGGCAGAACGGTCTTGAAACCGTCTTCCTCGTAGCCTCCGGAAATCCCGTTGATTTCACAGCTTGGTCGGCACCATGTCTGTTCCAGCGCGGAATATCCCTGCTCTCCCGCGGGCCAGCGCAGCCCGACTGAACCAAGACTGTCCTCGTCCGTCGGACCGATCTCGCACCACTGCTCCCGCACGCTGTCCGGAATCTCCGGCACACCATCATAAAACCCGGCCAGCGTGACACGACCTGTCGCGCCGTCCCGCAGATCGGAAATGATGTCGCAAAGCACCTGAATCGGGTTGCGGGCGGCATTGCCGAACATGCCGGAGTGAAGATCACGATCCGCGCCGATGATCGTGACTTCCTCTCCGACCATACCGCGTAACATAGTGGTGATAGCGGGCGTTTTTGCGTCGAGCATACCCGTATCACAGATCAGGGCCAGATCGGCCTTCAGTTCCTCGTTGTGCGCTTTGAGGAAAGGCAGGAGATTTTCTCCACCTGACTCTTCCTCGCCTTCGATTACAATCGTCACCCCGACGGGCAATGCTCCATTGCTTTCAATCAGGGCGCGGCAGGCCTCGACAAAGGTCATTACCTGCCCTTTGTCGTCCGCCGCTCCACGGGCGCGAATTTCTTTTGTGCCGTCGGGATTGGTCACAAGCTGCGGATCGAAAGGATCACTCTTCCAGAGCGAGAGTGGATCGACCGGCTGCACATCATAATGTCCGTAAAACAGAACATGCGGCGCACCTGCCGGTCCCTCACGCCGCGCTACGACAATCGGATGACCGGGTGTCTCATGAATGATGGCTGTAAAGCCTAATGAAGACAGTTCCGTTTTCAGCCACTCGGCTGCGGTACGGCAGTCTTTCGTATGAGATGTCTGAGTGGAGATACTGGGGATACGCAGGAACGCAAAAAGACGTGCAAGCCCTGCCTCCAGATTATCATCGACCTTCTGCAGAGCGTCCATCTGTCCGGGCATTGAGTGCTTCCTGTCTTGATGCGCCCCTTATCGCTGAGGCGGAAACATCATGACACCGGAAACTGCCTTATGGAATGTCTGCGTGGCTATTCCACATGCCGGATGACGTTTCTCTCTACCGGCACCGCTGCAACATCAACGAGATTGGCAACCTCATATGACCGACCAGAGTTTCTGCTCTCGTTACAAGACGGTATGACGCCCGAACCTTTTATCGAAGGTGTCCACGAGACAGCGGCGCATCGTATTCACCACATGAGCGGATAAATACGATGTGCCGCTGTACCGAGTTTATTTACTGGAGACGCTTTTCAGCTTCAGTATCCAGAGCTGGGCGATGTCATGCGCCGCATTGTCACCTTCGACCGTCTGGAAAGTCGCGATGGCGTTAGCCGTCTGACCGGCGTCCATCTGGGCTTCTCCCAGTCTCAGCCGTGCCATACCAACGTCAGTCACGCCTTTTTCGATCGCCTGTTTCATAAGGGATAGTCCCTTATCAGCCTGACCGAACGAGACGTAATTATAACCCACGAACAGAAGCTGGTCGCCCGTCTTCGCCTTGGCAGCGGAAGCTTCGTCGGTTGCAAGCGATGCCTTCTTCTTGTCCGCCGCCGCACTGATGAAGTTACGCAGCTTCACCTGACGGTCGGCGCCTGCCCCCTGCCCCAGCACGCCAAGTGTGTAGCCCTGCGACATGATGTCCAGCCCCACATGCGGCAGCCCCATCTGGGTAGCGATTTCAGCGGCATCGATAAAATCAGCCGGCTGTTTCAGGTTACCGGCAGCCAGACGGATACGATACACATCAAGCTGAAGTGCCGAAGGCAGTTTGTTGTTGGTGACAAGGCTGTGCAGCAGCTGTTCCCAGTAATCCGGCTTCGGATAATACGTGGCCAGCAGCGTATAGGTGTGCATCTGTCCGGCCGTATCCTTGAGCTGCGTCTGGCAGGACGCCAGCATGAGCAGCTCGTTTTCGGACGGCAGTTTTTTCGCCTTCAGCGTCTCGTCGACCAGCCTTTTCTGCACACGGGCCGCGTTGGCGTAATCCTTCTGAAGGTAATAGGCCTGAATGAGATATTTCTCGATATCCGGGTTAGAACCGATCTCTTTCAGGTACCGCTCGAACCCGGCAGCCGCCGCCGGATAATCCTTGGCTGTATAGGCCACAGTCGCTTCGGCCTGAAGCAGCTGCGCCTTGGTGTCACGGGGTGTTCGCGGAGAGGCGATCAGCTTGTCATAGGATGACTGCATCACCGCCCGGTCACCCGACTGCGCCGCGATGGCGCCCCGCATCTGCTCAATCACATAAGAATCATAGGCACTTTTGCCCGACACGCCGTCAGCAGTGGTCACATCCTGCATGGCCTGCGTGTAATTATGGGCGGAAAGAGCATTTCCCGCTGCCTCAAGGGATTTTGCCACAGCCGGATTCAGATTGTCCTCGGCGTGACCGGCGGAAACAGCCGTAAGACAGAGAGGCACAAGACAGAGGGCACGAATTGCGAACGGCAGACGAATGAACCGCAATGTCATGACCTTACTGTCCTCCCATAAACTGGTCCTGCCCGACGATACCGAGCTTCTTGATGCCCAGGCGCTGCGCATCTGCAAGAACATGGGCTACCGTTTTATAATCGGCAAGGCGGTTCGGGTTAATATGCATTTCCGGCTGTTCAGGTTCAGCAGCAGCGGACTGGAACAAGGCAACGAGATCATTCTC
This sequence comes from Drosophila trapezifrons, assembly GCA_018874455.1. Taxonomy (NCBI): domain Eukaryota; kingdom Metazoa; phylum Arthropoda; class Insecta; order Diptera; family Drosophilidae; genus Drosophila; species Drosophila trapezifrons. The sequence continues at coordinate 7,431 of JAEIIF010034534.1, forward strand.
ATTGGCGACAGGGATACCGTTCCAGCTGACCGAGTTATCAAAGTCGATAGCGACGGTGATGACCTTGTCCTGCTGGTCTGTCGGCGGCGGTGGATCTCCCTGCGGCAGATTCATCGAAACCGACTGCGTCTGAAGCGGAATCGTAATGATCAGCATGATCAGGAGGACCAGCATCACGTCAATGAGCGGCGTGGTGTTGATATCGACGATACCTTCGTCTTCCTGGCCTCCAGACCCCACATTCATACCCATGGAAGAATCACTTTCTCAGCTGAACCCTGCATCACAGGCACTCTGTGCTCTGCGATGCAGGTTATTGGGAACAAACGACACTCGCACATGAAAGTGTGCAGACCGTTTCCGGAAACGTCTCAGTTGTGAGGCGTTTCTGTAATGAAATCGACCCGCATCACACCAGCCTCCTGACAGGCAGCCACCAGTTTACCGACCGCCTCGTAACGGGCGCTGCCGTCACCACGGATCATGATCTGTGGCTGCGGCTTTTTCACCGCAACCTTTTCCAGCCTCGCCATCAGGTCCGCATGATCACGGATGGGAGTCTGGTCCCACCAGGCCTGACCGTCCGGCGTGACCGCCAGAGTGATATTGTCAGGCATGATCTTGCTTGGCTGGTTGGTGTCTTTAGGCAGGTCAACCTTCACAGAATGTGTCGCCACAGGAATTGTGATCAGAAAGATGATGAGGAGAACAAGCATGACATCCACAAGTGGTGTCGTGTTGATATCCGAGAGGACGGTGTCCTCGTCATCACCTCCGCCTACAGACATCCCCATGATCAGGCGCCCTGAGCAGGAGTAGAAGAGCTCTTGCTGCCCGGACGGACGGCGCCATGACGGAAACCACCGATCATGATGGACTGGAGATCGGCTGCGAAGTTGCGGATACGCTCCATGGCCGTTTTGTTACGACGGACAAGCAGGTTGTAACCAAGCACGGCAGGAACAGCGGTGCCAAGACCGATCGCCGTCATGATCAGGGATTCACCCACCGGACCTGCGACCTTGTCGATGGAAGCCTGACCGGCGATGCCGATGGCGGTCAGCGCGTGATAGATACCCCACACCGTTCCGAACAGACCCACGAACGGAGAGGTTGAACCGACCGTTCCAAGGAACGCCAGACCACTCTGAAGATCGCTCTGCACGGAATCAACCGCACGATGGATCTGGGAAGATGTCCAGTCGGTCAGGTCGATGGACTCCTGCATCGTGCCTTCGTGATGTTCAGCGGCAACAATACCGGTGTCTGCAATGTAGCGGAACGGTGACGTCGCTTTCAGAGCGGACGCGCCATCCTGAAGCGAGGGCTTGGTCCAGAAATGCTTTACCGCATCACGATCAGCCGCAAAAAGCTTCGCCTGCTCCAGGAATTTGGTGATCATGATGTACCATGTGCCAAGCGACATCACCACAAGGATGAGCAGCACTGTGCGCGCCACAATATCCCCGTTCCCCCACAGGGCGCCCAGGCCGTATGGATTTTCAACAGCCGTCGTGGGGGCGGCATGCGCGGCGGGCGCCTCGGAAGGAGCAGCAGGCGCCGGCGCATCTGCCGGAGCTGGGGCCGGGGCTGGTGCAGGAGCCTCCGCCGCAGGAGCGGCCGGGGGCGCAGCGTCCGGAGCGGGAGCTGATGCTGCAGGAGCCTCCGCATCCTGAGCAAGCGCCACCACCGGAGCCGCGGTGCTCAGAAGAACAGCCAGCGACGGAATGGCCAGCGCGGAATAAGGCAGACGGCGTAGCAGTCGGATCATCGAGTCAGTGTCCTCATCTGGTAGAACCATAGCATTATTGAAGAGCCACGGTTTCAAATACAGTCAGTTATCACTCAGACTGAAAGTAATCGTATAGGTGTGATGGAATTCCTTGACCGGAACACCATTGGCTGTAGCTGGCTGGTAACGGGACCTGCGGACATACTGAAGCGCCGCAGCAGCGAAGTCCTGACCGCCTTTCACGCTCGTAACCGTACAGTTATCGGTCGTGCCCGATGGCTCCACGTCACAGACAAGTGTGACATGTCCTTCCCGCCCTTCATCCTGCGCTTCCTCAGGATAATGCAGCTCAACCCGGTTCAATGGCGTGGAACCAGCCAGATGATCCGGCACCGGCGGTCCGACAGGAGCCTGCACCGGCGTTGTCGGCGTGACCTTTGCCGGCGGCATAGGCTTGGGCGGCGGCGTATGCGTCACATGATGCACCACCGGACGCGGTGGCGGCTGCACCTTGATCTTCGGAGGCGGCACATACGGCGGAGGCGGCGAAGTCATCTGTGGCGGTGGTGGCGGTGGCGGCGGTGGCGGTGGCGGCTTTACCTCCGGAATAACAGTCGCCTTGAGCGGGGGCTGTATGACAGGCACCGACACCTTATCTTTCCAGGTAAAATAGACCACGCCCAGAATCCCACACACCAAAGCAACACCTGAGACGCCAGCAATCTTTAATGTCGGGTCACGTCGCTGTTGCGCGTAGTCCAGCATACTCGAAACTCTCCCTGGTCTGATGTCAGACGGCTCGACCTTGATGCATTCCTGCGACAACAGACAACGACCCGACCTGCCTTCGCCTTTCGGCGAAGATCAACGGGACGCATCTGCGAGGCATCTGCATTACCGTGATTGGGCTATCGACGCGAGCAGATGTCAAGATGCCAAACCTCTCCTTACACAAATCATTTCCCATGCATTTATCCTGCACAATACAGAATCCTAAATGTTTCGATTTCGATATGTTAATCGAAAGAGTTTTCCGGCTGCAATAGCCAACCTTGCCCAAGCCGCCCAAAAATATAACGTCATATATTATATCTATATCGCTTCAGAAAAGCTGGGGCGGCAGCCTCATCTGCGACGGAAAATTTCTCCGGAAGCAAACGCCTGATCACCCGATAAAAATTCCGGCATACGACTGAAAACCTTTGTCTCAATCGAGACAAAGGCCGATGTAAATTTAATTTTAAGATTGAAAGAGGCAGGTTTCCGACAGACAGGTCGGAAACCTGCAAGACTTTTTATTGAGCGGATTACTGAGCGGAGGCGCTGGCCTCGGAGCGGGTCGCTCCGACACGGGCAGCCAGAGAGGCCGCCATGAAGTCATCCAGATCACCATCAAGCACAGCGTCCGGATTGCCCTTTTCAACGTTCGTACGCAGATCTTTCACCATCTGATACGGCGCAAGAACATAGGAACGGATCTGGTGCCCCCACCCGATATCCGTCTTGGCCGCTTCCGTCTGGGCAGCAGCGGCTTCCCGCCTCTGAAGTTCAGCCTCATACATACGAGCCTTCAGCATCCCCATGGCTGTCGCACGGTTACGATGCTGGGAGCGGTCCGTCTGACACGCCACGATGATACCCGTCG
>JAEIIF010034539.1:0-19257 GCA_018874455.1 Drosophila trapezifrons
TCCTTCACTGCGTTGCAAACTTCTGGACAAAATTATAATACCCTGCAAGGGTATAAAGATCAAATTTATATGATCAAATTTATGTATATATTTTGAATTAATATAGAATTATCTTCTATAAATAAAACTTTGTCAAGCATTATTTGAAATACTTTATATTTTAAAGTTAACATCCTACATCCTACAAATAATCGATTATTTTTAATCACAATAGGCTTGATACTCTGCGTTAACTAAACACATCAAGTTCCACAGTGTCAAAAATGTATAAAAACGATGCTAAACACTGTGAAAAATTTCTATAAATATATAAAATATTGTAGTGTCATCGAAATGGCACTCTTTTGGCCCAATTCCCATTTAGTTAGAGTTCCTGACAAGTTCCCACCGAAGTCGGGCTCTCGTTAAAATTCCTGCGAAATCAGTGCGAAATGAACACAAAACGGGGGCGAAAAAAGGGAAAAATAAATATTTCGTATCCTTCCTTACATATGTTTTACGATATTCGTGAATGTGTGCTTGTTCTTATACGAGTGTGGGGCTTCCCCCCGCAGCTCATTTGGTTGGGGTAACCCCCCCTGTCGTTGATGTTATTCGTTTTTATGCCTTTTTGCATACTTTATATATATATATATATTTGTGCAAAATTTATGTGCGCTATTGTTTTTATGGCATGCACCCATTTCGCCCCCAAGTGCCATATATACGTACGTATGCCCCTCGTCCTGGAAGAAGGCCGAATGTTATCCTTGTTCGAAAGGCATTTTAATGCCGACTCGGGGTTGGGTGCAAAATGGAATGGCACAGGGATTGGAATGGGGACTGGGGTTGGAGCCGTGTGTGCTGGTTGGGTGGCTGTTCTGGCACTTTTCTGCAAATTATGGCACATGCGGCGACGTCGGGCATTATGCCTGATCCTTTTGCCTTTGATATGGCACACAAAGTATGTATGAGTGGATATATACACTGCGTTTGTCTGTCCATATGTAAATCCGTATGTGCCGGAGCTCTGCCACTTAAGCTGCTTATGTAGAAAATACATAAAATAAAAATAAAATGGAAGGCACAAGCACCAAGAGAGACAGAGGACGAGGGGAAAATCCTCGCATAACGAGCATTTCCCTCTGCCATATTTGTGTTATTTTATTATCATTTTTCTTCGACGTTCTTGTCGTTGGCGAAGCTTTTCCACAAAATGGCGGCTCCTCTAGGGTTCCCTGCTTTATAAACGATTGTTCGTTCATTTTTATTGAAAAATAACCATATTCTTCATTAAAATACAATAATTAATACATTTTTAGAATAAATATAAATTAACTTGATCTTTATTGGTTGTTTATTTAATTTAAATAGGATTTCTCAAACGGTCTTAGGTCATTTAAGCTTGAAATAACCATTTAGAACCTTTCTTTTCAACTCTTTCTAAGACTTATAGGGATGAAAAGTATATATTTCCGATATATTCAAAGAAAATATTATTTTCTTACTGTGCGTGCATCTGCTCCCTCGACTTGTGCCGCTTCTTTTCTTTCAGATGTGGATACTTACTTTTATATCTCTCAGATATGAGTTGCCATAAACTGTACGTGCTGGTGCGGGGGCTTATATGTATCTGGATAAATGTATATATGTGCCACTGATACGAATCCAATTTCTCAGCGGCAACAATAAAATACTCTGCTCACAGCCTTCGGGGGGCGGGGCTGACACTGAGACTGAAGCTGAGGCTGTAACCAAATCCAAATCTGAGGCTTCTGAGCTGAGCCTGAGATGACGATAAGCGAAAATGGCGAACCGCCTTATGACGCGACTTAACGGGATTCCCCGCGCCCTGATTATGGGCATAAATACGAGCCATCGCCCGCCCCGCCCACTACACATGCGAGGAAAATTTAAATAAACTGATAAACGAATCCGCACTAAGCCCCAGCCAACGTTGATGGCTGTTTCAGCTGATGTTTTCCAAAAGATTCAACTGCCGAGCAGCAGAAGATACTCGTACGGCAAGAAGAAAGGCTAAGGTAACCAGATTCGACCATGGAATACCCGGTAATTGAGGAGATATGTTTTTAAAAATTAATTTGCGGTTGTATGTTATTTATTCATTATTAATATATTTTTATTTATGGAAGAAACATTTAATTCTCTTTCTAATGGGAAATATTTATATTTTCGCTGCTTGGAGTATGAAAAGCTAGGAAAAGCGCGACAAACTGGTCGCCTCGATGTACTGACAGGAGGCATTTCCTTTCCTTCTCCTTTACATATTGAAAAACAACCAACATACCCTTCGATACTTAACAAATACCCTGTACAAAAATGAAGACAGGCAAACTGCTTTAATTAAAGCCAAAAGCCAGCAGAGTTTGCGATGCAATGGTGGCTCTGTTGGAAGCAGACCATATCCGAGGACCTGGTCGCGAACTCGCTTGTTTATGGCCCGCAGCGGTCGCAGCGATCAGATACAGTATCTTCACCTGACACTGCGACTGGGTCCGCCCGATCCTTCTGCTGCCCCGTCGGCCTGCGATGGTGACAATTTATGACATACAACCTGGCCGCCGAACAGGAACAACTCCAGCTCCTGCCGAGCAATGGATGCCGCAGTAGCTGCTGGCCAATGGCCGGTGAGCTTATGAAAATCATAAACATTGAACGGCGGCCGACGGTGACATCCGAGCAACGAATATGCATTTTAATAAAATATCCTAAAAGCCACATAAATCACATCCGACCGGGAGCAGCATCGCGTGTGCCTTCTCCAGTGGACTTTATCTGCCGGCAGTCGCTTAATGGGTTTGTCAGCGTCATGAAGCTGCTCCATATCTGCCTCTTCGGCTCTGGCATTGTTTCCTCCATTTAAGTTTACTAAACTTTCAGTTGGACAAGGTTACTAGTTTTATTCTGAGCAAAGGAATACATTTCACTTTAGTTTTATTTATTTTATACGAGTTTAGGGTTTATTAAGGTTAATATGAAGGATTATTATGAAGGGAAATTATTTAAATTTATTTAGAACACAGAAAAGTCGAAGAATGCTAACATTTTAGGTTTTATACCAATTCCTTGCTAAATATGAAAGTCGGAGTTGTGGCCTTGAACATGTTAAGAAATTTTTAAACTATGCTTAAGTCACCCCAGGCCACGTCAAGTGCCAACTGTCAAAATATTCAAAAACCGACACTTTTCGTCTAGACTTGGACAGCCGCAGGCTCAGTTGGTCATACTTCTCGGCCAATTATCAATATATCTGAGCAGGAACTGGAGCAGGTTCCTGGCAGGATCTCGAACTGGAGCAGCTATAATTATGACATATGACGGCACCAAAGAGCCAGGACCATCGACCCATGTCAAAAAGTCCCCGGACACACGAGCATAATTTGGACCGGATCGGAGACGTGGACGAGGGTCTTAGGTTCGTGGAATAATGATGCTGGGCTCTTGACACATTTGAGTGCTAATTTTAAAAGTCTCGCACATGACCATGACCAACCGGGGAAGCAGCGATTATGGACAGCAGGGAAGAGGTGTTAAGAAGCCACCCGATCTCTTAGAGGATCATTAACCCTGCGCAATATTATATAGAAGGGAAGAAAGCATAGGAAAGGGAAAACCTACAAAATATATTATATTACATATTTAAAAACAAGAAACATAACACCAAAAAATTTCGTTCGTAACCACGGTTTGCGACTCGACTAACTAACTATAAGATAAGTGCGAGGGCAAGCGAGATGGAGACAGAAGGTTGCAAGTTTATTGTCAAATAACTCCCATGTTTATCATCCGATTGTACTCATATTTTCAGAGAACATTCCCACAAGAAAAGGGAAAAACTTAAAAAATATATTATATTAAATATTTAAAAACAAGACATAACATCAAAATAATTCCGTTCGTAGCCACGGTTTGAGTCTCGACTAACTAACTATAAGATAAGTGCGAGGGCAAGCGAGATAGAGACAGAAGGTTGCAAGTTTATTGTCCAATAACTCCCATGTTTATCATCCGATTGTACTCATATTTTCAGAGAACATTCCCACTTATATTTATTAACTTTTTACCGAATCCAAGACTATTTCTTTGATAAATAAATAAAAAAAAAAACTTCTTACGCAAAGCTGGTTTTTTTCCAAGTGTGTAATAATCCAAATGATAAGTAAATACCAAAAATGAGACCATAATCAACATGGCACATTGTATACATTGTGTGCCCGCCCGCCCTCATCCGCCATCCCTTGCCCCCGTCGTCGCCCAGACAGACATTTAACGATAACACCCAAGGATATCAAAATCGAAATATCGTTAGACGGTCCCGCGCAAAATGCTTGACAAGCATAACAAACACAGAGAAGTACATGGGTCCCACGAACGAGTCCTGGGTCCGGGGTCTCAGCCAGGCTTTTATGATGCCACCACCCACCGCCCAACGCCCACTGCGACGCATTCAACATGGCGTCGGTTTCTGTTTCTGTTTCGGTCTCGACTTTCCTTTCGCTGGCTGCGGGGGATTCCCCTTAACTCGGCTTGTGTGCGATATAAACGAAGTTTACCAAATAAATAAAAGCAGTCCCCCCTAGCCCCTTAGCCCCTCGCTCAGCGATTGGGTTGCAATATATCGCGTACGTGCTGGCATGCCATAAATATGTGGCCCATGTAGATGCGAGGCAACAAAAATTATATTTCTGTTTGTGTTTGCAACAATTTATTTTTTTTTTCACCCGCCTCTCGCTCGAGTGCCACGCCCACGAAAACATTTTTCCAGCTCAACTCGCTGAGCAATCAATAACGATGAGGAGGGAGACAAAGAAGGAGCCTTCGACACCGAGACGACAAGGGTGGGAGTGTTTTCCCACAGCTTATTAGATATAATATATATATATATTTGAGAGCTCCAACTAAGGCATAAGCTTGTAAATATGTAGTACATGCTAAGTTGGACGGAGACCGCAGATTTTGGAGAAGCCACAGGAAGGAGTTAGCCCATATCCCTTCATATTTGAGTTGCATCCAGGTGTATGCATACTAAAGGCTCTCAAATCTGTCCTTCCACTCAGATATGTGCACACAAAGATGGGCATTCAACGCTGAATAAAGGAGAAGAAAGCTCTCTTTATATGGAAAACAATTGTACTTGATTTTACAAAAACTTAGATGCACTTAGGGAAAAGATATAAGGGATTTATTCTACTCACTTATAAATAATTCAAATTAGTTTAAGGATAACTGAGACCTAAATTTCTGCTTGTAAAAATGTGGACCAACAAATAATATAAAAAAAGCTTAGAGCTAAATGTTATTTAAGTCAAATCAAACCTTCAAGTCGTATATAAGTTGACCATGTAACCCTGTAAAGCCAGGCTGTCCATTTTCTATTTTTTAAATATTATATCTTAGATCTATTATATCTTCTCCTACCAAAAACAGTAGGACCTCCGAATAAAGCGCCCTTCGCCACGACTTGAGCTCCTTTCCGCAGTCCTCACTGTTGAACGGGGCGACCTGCACTCAAGAGCAGCAGCTCTAAGGAAAACAAAGAAACTTTTGGAGGGCAAAGCAAATGGAGGCAACAAGAAAAAAAATCTGGGCACAAGCAACAAGCCAACAAATTTAAAATGTGAAAACTTTGCAAGTAGTTGAAAGTTGGCAGGAGGCGAACGACGAACCGCAGCAGCCGCCAGAGACAGAGAGAATTTTTGGAGATGGAAGATGAAGAAAATGGGGGAAATTCTTTGTCTGCCCCTTAGCGTAGAAGGGTGCAGGTGCAAACAGGAAGGCCCCGGATACGGGCAGATACGGATTCGACTACGGGGATAAGGATACGGATACGGGACTCGATGATTCTGAAAATTTGCCGCTGCCTGAGATTTTCTTTGTGGTTTTCGACTTCTTTTGATATGCGAAGAGCAGAGCATTTTCCAACCACTCCAGCGGAGTGTGCCAGTGCCTGTCATTTGCCAATTCAACTAAAAACTTCAAAGAACTCGAAGTGCAGAGCTTGGAGGGGGAAATCCCCGAGGTCCGTCGCCATTTTGGAAGGAGCTGCCTGCTCACGCCCACAAAACGGAGTCGCAACCACAAGTCCAGGCAGGAAGTAGTGGGTGTTATGAAATATGACGAGATATGAACTCATATTCCACCCTTGAAGAGCCTGTTCAGCTTTTGCGCAATCGCGATTTTGGCAAGGAAAAAAATGATATCAGCCATTGGGGTTTCCATATTAAAATGGATCCAATATGTGGAAATTGTTGGTTACAAAATATATCAGCAAATGAAGACGCCTTTAAATGTTCCTTTACCTTCAGTTTTAAGTCAGGAATTCAATCATAAATGTATTCTTAGTCGTAGCCTTGTAAGCATTGACTTTCTTACCTTATTATAACCTATTTACTTCTATATTTAGTCTGGAGAAGAGTGTAAACAAATATTATTACTGAGATGACAACCAGAATTTAGCATTCTTTGGGCTTCAAGCCAACAACCACAAGGCACTTGGCCAAAATGCCAATCAAACTGGCGCTGGCCAAATATTATCACAACAAGGCCGCAGAACAATGTGGAGGCCATCAATCAAACGGCAAACCAATCATCCGTGTGTCCATCCATCCAGATCCGGATCCTGGCCATCCAATCATCCAATCGCTCAGGCGTATCGCAAGAACAACAACAATTTTCCAATTAAGCGACCAAAAATTTGAGCATATGATGATTATTGACGATAAGAGTCAGACATGGGCAATGGGAGGGCTCCCAGCCGCCCCAGGAATCCCACTTGGTCAGGCGAAATGTGCAAATAAATCGCACAATTGTCCGTCCGGCTGCGTCCGTTCGTCCGTTTGTCCGTTCGTCCTTTTCGTAACGTTTCGGCAGGACCAGGGATTCGCAGCTATCTGCGAGCATCGAAACTAAAAGTTAGCTGCGGCCACGCCAAACCAAAACAAAGAAACTTTCATTTCCAATTTTCTTGATGTATTAAATTATTTACACCCTCTTGAGCAGAGGATTCGTGTGCGTGGCACAGTCATATGTGTAGCTATAGGCACATATAAATGTACAAAAGTATATAGCTTTATGTTCACATAAAAAAAAGAATTTAATTTCAAATAAAAGTAATCGCTTTTATCTTCTAGAATTATAATAGGAGGAGAAGACGTTTAAAATAAGAAATACATTACTATTTGTAACAAACATACTCGTAAAAGCAAGCAAGTTGTTGCACAGAGTGCACCTGAAATTCCCAAGTAGGAATTCGGCGACGCGCTTGTACGAGTATATACCCGCCCAATTATAGCCGAGTCTCGATTAGTGTTGTTTATTGATAACTTAAATAAATAAAAGAATTTAATGTTCTGATATTATTTATCATAATTTTCCCTTTGCTAACTATACTCTATATACTTTCGCCAATTTGTAAACCCCAAGGCTTACCGCTTGTTGCCTAATGAGAGCGTTTAACCTGATCTTGGTGCAAACAACAACCACATGAAAGTGTCTGTCACTTTCCTAGGCGCACACATGTGTCACCCGTTGGGCCTGAGACAGTCGCAGCTCTTCAAAAGCGAATTAATTGGGGATGGCGAAGGCGTAGCCAAGGGGATGGGAGCTGTTAATTTTCACAGTTGGTGCGCAGAAAAGAAAATCTACTTGTAACGGTATCCAACTCAATTTCACCCAGTGGGCCAGTGAGCCAAATGTTCAGCGATCAGCACACGGCATCGACGGGGAATATACCCCGACGTCTCCCCGAAGCCGATGCAATTTATGATAACCAATTTGCGGACTACACATCCATTGCCACACGAGCGATATATTATGCCAGCAGCACCGATTTAAAGTCAGTAGCCGTTGGGCTTAATCACTATGCTGCACGCATCGTTAAGATCATTAGCCATTACTGGCCAATATGTATGAGTGTTTGGTGTGTGGGGAGCGGTTGTTGCTTCCCCGGGGAGCTGGCACTCGCCCCATTGAGATCTGCTACTTTTTGGAGGCACTAATAACCATATTTACTCTTATAGTTACTTATCTCTGTTTAAATAGCCATTTTTCTCGTATTTTAACTCAAAACTGGAAATATGGGCAGTTCTAGTGATCTAGTAATCGCCTTTTCAAGTTTCTCTTCTCTTCTTGGAGTAGGATAGGTAACACTGTTCTTACGCGATTTTACCTAAGACTTACGTGCAAGGGTACTTGGAAAATAAATATGGGTTTCCCTTACAAAGTAAACACTCGATTACCTTTTGGAGTAGATAAAATTATATAAAAACAAGTAAGAAACCTACAGTCGAGTCTGCTTGACTGTGAGATACCCGGTGGCCCAACATTTGGGCATTAATTTATCATCATTATTATATCATTCAAGACTCTCCGAAACGTTTACTCCGATCGATTTTAAAAATAAAAGTTATAAAAATTAACAAATATAAAAAAGTTTGATTTTAAAATCGCCCCAGTTCGAAACCACGGTTTGCGACTAGACTAACCATCTGAGTGCGAGTGCGAACGAGGTGGAAATAGAAGGTTGCAGCTTTATTGTCTAAGAACAGAAATCGGATGATAAATCCGATTGAACTCGAGTTTTTAGAGTAGGATCATACATATTTATAAGGATGTAAAACAGTAAAATGATTTTAATGTTTAAAAAACAAAAAAAAATTAATCTTTTTAAACATTATCATCATAGAAACCAATAGTTCAAGGACCGAGTAAATCACAGTACTATCCATTGGTAAAAATTATTTAATTTAAGTTATTGAAAAGGCACCACTGATAAGGGTAATTACAATACCCAGATGGGGTACAAACTGTTTATAGAAATCGAAAAGTGCCAGCACCCCGTCGACGCCGAAGATGATCGCGAGACCGGAGCATCATTGGGCATCCATCCGTGGTTGGGTAACGAAAACATGTCAGCGCACAGAGCCGGCTAAAGCCATGGTAAAATATATATAGCCAATGGTAATTGCCCTCCCAGCAGCTGCCGATCCATCTCCACCTCCATCTCCATAACCATCATCGCCAGGTCCAAGATCCGTCTGCATCCCATTGAGCACGCCAGTTCTTTCCGTCTGAGTGCCTCGCAGTCTCGGGACGCAATTTATAAAAGCTCTGGCCGCCCAGCGATTTCGCTGCAGTAGCATCCCAAGATCGCCGACGACTGGCTGTGGAATTACGATAGGAGAGATCAGTTGTGAGGACACAGGCAGGACACCGGATAGCTGCATCACCCCACAAATAGAACACGATGAAGCGTCTCGAGTGGCTGTTGCTGCTGCTGGCGTTGGTTGCCTCCGTCTCATCGGCAGTGACTCCGCGGAGGCGCCGCCACAGTACGGTGGAGACGCCGTCCTCCAGCCTCAGTGATTGGGGTTGGGATCTGGGGCCGGAGATGGCACTCGTGAGAAGGGTCTACGACGACTGTCAGGACAAGAACGACTTTATAGGTTGCCTCAAGCAGAAGGCGCTCCATGCGCTCTCCCGCGCCTTGGATCAGGACTCCATTAAGATCGTGGACGGCCTGGTGCTGGAGAAGCAGAACCAGAGCGAACCGGAAAGTGTCCTGACCTCCCTGACGGATGCCCGGCAGTTTGGCGGTCTGTCACCTATCGACCGAGCACTTCTCTCCAAGGCCGACAAGCTCATACGAACGCACACGCTCAAGATCGACATGGACGGCGGAGGCGGCGGCGGGGATGGGGTTGTGGGTCGCGGTCATGAGCACAGCCACAAGAAGAAGAAGCACAAGGAAGGAGGCCACATCAAGTACGTGGTGGCCGCCCTGCTAACCGCCGCCGGAATCGCCGGTCCCTTGGGCCTGAAGGCTCTCGCGACGATCGCTGGCAAGGCCCTGGTCATCAGCAAGGTGGCCCTGACCATTGCCGGGATCATAGCACTGAAGAAGCTCTTCTCGACCGACGGCACCGAGGAGCACAGCTTCCAGGTGCACGCCGGCGATCACAACAGGTGAGTCTGAGGGAGATACGTTGATTCAAATAGGATTTCGGAGCCTTACCAGAAAAATCCACAACAAAACTGAATTAACTACAATTTCTGTGGCTTCCTTTTTGCAGGCGCAACACCTATGTGATCCGGCCGGTGTCCAAGACGACCGCTGGGGCAGCACAAGTAGGTACCGTGGGCGTAACAGCCGCCGGTGGCAGCTCTTCGGTGGATCCATATCGCTACTACTACGAGTACCACCAGCAGTAACGCGTATCCGCCGTATCCGTACCCGTCGGCGGGTGTCTGGAGAATTCTCTGCCGTTAACCGGCAGAGTACTGAAGCAGCTAGGCTACCAAAGAACCGATCCACAACCAGTTCGGGGCCCAAGTGCCGCCCCGACAGCCGCCTGGCAGCAGCCGTTCGTTCACCTTTATGTAGCTCTTAAGACATAGGCTAATCCATATTGAAGTTGGGCCTGACGCCGAGAAATTTAACATAAATAATAAACTTATATTGAAGTGATTAAATATTTACTTCTTCGGGGGGGGCGAAGCTTTAAAGGAATAATACAAAATATATTCTGTTTAAAAATCTTAAGGAACTACAACAATTCTCTGCGACACTGGAATGTAGATTAATCAGAATCATCCGATATAACGTAGGTGGCGGCACTGCGAGAGCCTCGGACGTTGCTCAAGAGAGTGGTTTGCCTTCCCGAGGAGCGCTGTTCGAGAAAGTCGAGATAAAGTTACAAGGCTAGAGACACTTTCAAAGATACTCTCCATACCGTAGTATTAACAGACACATCCAACTGGGCTTTGCTACGTGCAGCAGTTGTGGCAGCGGCACGTCCACGAGTGGTTGCACGCCCACGGCCACCACGTCCTCTTCCCGTCGTGGGTGCAGTGGATGTGTTCTGTTCGCTGCCCAACACAGATGAGGATTTCTCCTCGGGCTTCACTTTAAGTCCCCGAGCATCGAGCATTTTCAAAAGGTCCTCGTGTTTGTGGCGCACCCTGAAACTCTCCAGTTCCTCGTCGATATTCTCATCATTTGGCAGGGTTTCCATTAAATGATCCACTGCCTTTTCCTTGTAGAATCTAAAATTTCGAATTAAGAAAAGGAAGAGCCATGTTTATTTGATTTTCTTGACTTACTTGACAATATTCTCGGCTGCATTGGCATCCTTTCGCTCCACCAGGCGATAGGTCATCTCCGCCAGTGCCTTTGAGTGGAGTAACCTTAAAGGTTTCTTGGTCTTGGCCTCGTCGAAATAACGATCTACCAGCTCCTCTACGCGTGTGGCATTATCCGCTTCCTTAAATTAATTTAAAGAATAATTAATAATAACAAACCGTTAAGGAGAACTCCTCCATCCCTACCAAAGCCCGTCGCAGGGCGTCCTTATCCAGATTAACCGCCTCCATCTTGGTGCGCTTGATCAGCTTGCTGAACAGCACCACATCCTGAACGTTGGCCACGCGAGTGCCGAACATCTGACTGAATCGAATGGTGTTGAACATGCACGACTCGTCTGTGTAGAGCAGTCGCAGACGGATGAGCGGCAGTGTGGGCTGCCTGGGATGGCCCGTCAGCTGGGTCTCAGCCTTCGCTATCATGGCCTCCACCCGTTCCTTGGCGAAACGAAACACCTTGGTGGAGGCATCTCCCTCGTTCAGGCCCAACTCTGCGGCGATATCAGGCAGGACAATGGACTCGTAGACAAAGGGACGTACTGTCTGCAGAGGCAGTTCCTTGAGCTTGAACTTGCTCTTGTAGATCTCGAGCAGGCCGACGTGCTTCTTTTTGGCCTCGCCCTCGGACAGAGACGTGGGCACGGAGGAGCCCGGCTGGGAGACATAGAATCCCTTCTTGGCATTAACCTCCGGCTCGATGCGGCAGTCGTGTTCGTGGCCCCAGATCACCAGGTGCAGGAACGCCGGCAACGAGTCCTCGGGCAGATAGTTCTTGGGCCCGCGATCCGCCCGATTTTGATGTACCACTAGAAGATGGAACCACTCCTCTTCCACCTCCCCCTCCTTGCCATCCTCGCGTGCCTTGTCCGGACAGTTGAAGTTCACTTTAAAATCCTTTACCAGCCTGGCCAGCCGTCCGTCGTGGATGTGGCTCAGCCCGTACAAGGCCATCTGGCTCTCGCCCTTGCGCATCAGGATGGGGCTGATCTCCACCTGGCTGAGGTCCGTCCAGCGGCCGAAGTAGTTCACCAGGCCCGTGGTGCTCAGCAAATCTAAGGAGCTCAGGCGGCCAAAGCCACTGGGATCGTCGTGGTTGCCATGAATTGAGAACACCGGGATGGCAATGTTCAGGTTGGGATCCTCGTAGTTCACCGACTGGTTGACAGCATTGTGGAAGCACTGCGCCTGGTCGCTGAGAATCTCCAGGGAAACGGGACGATCGCCGAAAGTGTACCGCCGCAGGAGTTCAATGCATCTGTTGGGTTATTGGAGAAAACACTGTAAAAATGACGTCAATTCAAATGTCGCCCACTTACTTGTGCATGGAATTCTGGGATGGCACTGCGTCGTGGAAGAGGTCACCGCCCAGCAGGATCATGTCTACGTCCTCGGACACCGCCAGCTCCAGAATCTCCTCGAAGGCAGTGAAGCTGTCCTCGCCGCGCACTGCATCCTTTTCGCCGTAGCCCAGGTGGTTGTCAGTGGCCACCAGGATGCGAATCACATTGTCCGCATCCTGCTCTGCTCCCGTAGTGTCGCCCATGGCTCTTTTCCTTTGTTTAAAAGCCAAAAAACCTAATTTTAGTTGCCGCCTTAATTTCGCCAGAAGCAAACCGATAGCAATAGATATCGGCATATCGATAGCGGCGCGATATATCGCTTGATATATCGATAGGGCGCCGAATTCCAAATTGAAATTTATAATAAAAATAATTCAAAACGGTTATAAAATCAGCCCCTCCCTATTATATACTGATACTCAATAATTAAGTAGGTAAAATATATATTAATAAATTTGTTTAAATTTCCCTATTCAACTACAAATCGCTGTAAACTTAAAATTAAAAAAGCTAAATTACATTTAAAAGATCATTTTGTCCCCTGTGCCTTCACAGCTTCGTGATGAGAGCGAACACCGTTCCGCCTTTCCGATCGATCACAGCCCTTTGATCGCTTTAGTACTTTTTGAGTTTCTTGTTCAGATTTCAGTCCAAATATGGCAAAATAACTTCGTGGATAACATCCTTCCGCGTGTGCCAGGACAGGTGATGGACATGGGGCTTGACCACGATAACCAGCTTGTCAGCCTCCAGAAGTGTCCTGATGCCGATGGAGTCGTCGGTGAAGAACTTTCGCTGGTAAAATGGGATCACATCCAAGTTCTCGTCGTAGTAACTAAAATGACTTTAGAGGAAATAACTTGGATTATTTTATTCTCTTTTATAAGTAAGTAGTGTAGAAGCCTTACCTGGATTGCCAGGGCGTGATCACGTCGTCGTTGGGTCCACCAATCATGACCAGTTTGTCTAGACGCACCATTCCCATCTTGAAGGATGTGGAATTGGAGGTAACCTTTTCGTTGTTGATCAGCGGCAGGAATTCGCTGTACTTCATATACAAATCCTGCTCATGCGGATCGTTCCAGTAGCCGCCCACCGAGGTGTGCTGACCCACACGTGAGTAGAAGAGCTCAAATGCGGTCTTGGCCGCCAAGTCGGGAAAGATCAAATGCAGGAAGCTGGCTGGGAGTAGAAGGGATATATAACATTAATATATGTTATTAATAAATCAGGGAATATATAATAGCTATTTCCGAAATGATATGCCGCAACTCTTACTTATCTTTATAGTATTTCCCATAGAATCACTCTTTGTGAGTAATCTGGCCTCGTTGTACATTCATAGGAATCGAAAAATGTAAAAATAACCCTAATGTTTTCAGACCTCTCTGAGGGGTTACATAATTCCACATTTAAATGCAAATTTCATTGGAAATTATTTTAAAAGATAAAACTAATAAACCCCTTCTTTTTCAACTGCTTTGAAACCATAAAAACCAAGATATCCAAGTGATTTGGTTTATATTGATCTCTAATTTGTGATTACAAATTCCCAAACCATTAGCACCTTTATAGATACGAAATTCGAGTGAAATTGCGCAGAACTTACTGCCATATTGCCCTGCCTGTGGAGACGATAGCGATATGAAGGTCTTTACATTGTGATTGGGCAAACTTTGGATGGCCGCCCGAGCCAAGAGGCCGCCCTGGGAATAGCCTGTGAAAGGGATTAATAAAATAATAAATGAATTGCAAAATTAAAGGAGTTAAAACTGCGCTTACCCAGCACAATAACGCCCTCCGGATGTAGCTTCCCCACTTCGTTCAGGTAATCCCTTACCTGGTCGACCTGCCGCCAAGCGTTCTCCAGACTGTACCATCCGCTGAATTTATCGCAGTTGTAAACTATGGTTCCAGGATGAACCTAAAAACAATACAAATTACAAAAACAAATGTAAATTGCGCTGCTTGCGTAGACTTTGACCTTGTTATTGCTGATTTTTTGCTTGTAAACAATAACAAGGGGAGTCCAATAACAATAACAAACCTTTTCAATTTCCCGAACCAAAAAGGTCATGGATTCGGGTCCGGAGAGGATTCCATGCAGGATTACCACCGGTTTGTAGGCAAGTGTGCTGCTGAGGATCGACCAGGAGACCAATGTCGGCAGCAGGATTTGTAGCTGAAGCCTCATTTCGCAGCGAACAATAGATTTCGTTTGAAATTGTTGTTGTTCATGTATCCGTATCTTTAGCTCTTCCTCTTGCTCATTTAGAGGTAGTGTTGCCAACTACGCTGAAATTAACAACCGGTCGTTGGCAACACTAACATTGAGCAGCGATTGCTACAACGCAATTATGAGAAGAGCTATCGCCTATCGATTGTCAATTTTTATTTTAAAATTTAACAGTCTTATTGCTTTTTATTTAAAATGTATTTTTTATAAACTTTATTGTGATTCCTCTGTAAAAATAATTCAAATTAAATGTAGGTATATCTGTATATCTTTTACTATTAACTAAAACTCAAAGGAATGCTTAAGGCTTTCACCGGAAATCGTTTTGCGAGAAAAGTAGAATTGCAAAAATGTCTAAAAATGACTAATGTACCCCGATCGTTCCAGAGCTCCATTAAAAAAAGTCCCCCGAGATCAGTGGTACTTAAAATAATGCTCGTTTATTCACTTTCAACTTACACGATCGTCGTTTATGTACTTTGCACTATTGTGTCTTGCGTATATTTAAGTCTAGGCGCAGCTTACACGCTCCGAAATTAATATCTACGCTCTCCGTGTGCGACTCCCGCATCTCTCCACGCAATCCATTTGTCTTTCGGGGACCGGGAACAAGGTGATTTCAAGGTATATCAAATATGACAACACTTAACAGATTAGGCTTAGGGCTAGGGCGGCATCTCAACCGTTTGTTTAAGAGTTCTCGATCTAGATTTGTAGCGGCTGTGTTCGTTCCGTCCATTTTACGTGTGATTCGTTCGGTTCGCGGCTGCAACTGCAACTGCAGGATCTAGTAGAAGAAGTCCAGCCCATTGTGGGGGCTCGGACCTCACCCGGCCACCTCCTCGCTAACAAAGTCCAGCTTGACCACCTCGGCGGGAAGGCACTCCTCCACGTCCACCTCGTTCTCTTGCACATTGATGCGGTTGAGGGTCATGGACACATCCGGCCCGCACTTTAAGCCCGCTGGCGCTCCCGTTCCCGAGCCCGTTCCAGCGGCGGCACCTCCTGCTGCCCCAGAAGTCACCAGCGCCACCGTTCCCACCGTCCCCGTGGCCGTTGTTGCTGGTGGCGTGGAGGTGGTGCTCACAACATCGTCGGCAATCACAACCGTCGGCGAGAGCACTGTGGACACCACCGGGCCCACAGGCAGCACGAGCTGCGTGGACGAGCAGGTAGACACTGCAAGGGGCTGCTGGAGCACCATCGTCGTCGTGCCCGCCGCCGACGACGCAGTGGATGTGGACGTGGGCTGCTGGATGATGATATTTTCCGTGATGGTTGGCGTGTTGGCCGCCGCTGAAGCGGCCGCCTGTACTGCCGCCAGGGCCGCTGCCTTCTGCATCTGCTGGTATTGCTTGACGGTCACCGTCGTTCCCGTGGTGGCGGTGGTCTGCGGATGCGACAGCGGCTGCTGCAGGATGATCTGCTTCGGCTGCGCCACGAGCTGCACATGCTGAATGGGCTGTGTCTTGAATACTTGTTGCGGTTGCTGTTGCTGATGCTGTTGCAGCTGCTGCTGCTGCTGCTGGTGCTGCTGTTGGGATTGCTGAGGAGACTGCTGCGGCTGGATGAGGGGCAGTGTCTGGATGACGTGCTGCACCTGCTGGACGGGCACTTGCTTCGCGGGAATGCCCGCGTCCTCAAAGGCCTTCTTCTTCAGCGCCTGTCGTATTTGGGAACTGCAACGAGCCGAAAGGGATTCCGGGGATTAGCATTGGCGCTCAGGTGCTGGCCATGTTCCCTCGCCATTGTCGGATCACTTACACGGTGCGGTTCTTGATGCTCAGGCTGATCTTGCTCAGGTCGTCCGAGAAGCGCATGATGGACGAGTGCAGCATGTCGATCTCCTCGTCCGTCCACTTCCTACATCGGCGGCGCCATGGCGAGGGAACACGAGATGGAGAACAGAAGCGCGGACACAAGAACACGAAAACACTGGGATTAGCATCTCCGGATCCCAAAAGCGGACACACTTACCCCGATGGCGACTCCGCGTTGGGATGCAGCTGCATGGTGAGGTCGCCAAGTCTGCTGAACGCCTGTCCGGCGGCCGTGAATATCTCCCCAACCTGAAAGTGCACCGGGATTCGGGATGTGGGAATTGGTTTATTATTGTTATTGTTATTGGCATTGGCATTGTTGTTGCGCTCGGCGCGCGTGCAAATTCAAAACAAACGCATCCCCGCCCACCGCCCGCCACCCCGACGACGATGGAACAACAAATTTCCCACTCGCAGGAGTGAGACGAAACGAATGACTCTCGACTCTCTCCCGCGCCGCCTTTTTCCCGCGGACCGAGCTCTGGCTGCCGGGGTGGCGGGATTGTATGTTGCCGTCGCCGGCGGACCAGGCGGGACACCGGAACCTACCTTTGTTGCCGAGTTCATGGCGTTGCGGGGCGTTTGCGCTGCTTTTTTGCCGTAATTTTCTGTTTTGCCTCAGCTCGTAAGCGTGTCCAGCCTTTTCCAACACTGGCCGCGGGCGTTCGCAACACTGAAGCGGTTATCGGCACTTTTTCGCACTGTACATTTTATTTATGATGATATCGATACATCGATTGCACGTTTCCAGTTTCTATAATTTAAATTTAATATAATTAATTACCACAAACTTCTAAACAACCCAAAAATACGCTGTGCAGGGATGTAAATTAACAGCTTCATAAAAATACAACATTTTTGAGAATAATTAAAGAATTTTTCACATTTTAAGTCCATAAATATAATATTCATAAAACCGAAGATCACAAAAAATCCATATACTTGTTCATACAGTTCCAGCGATTATAAATGCATTCCTATTTTTGTAGAATTTTAATGCAGACTGTTAGAAAAATAATTTAGATTAACATTTGAACATAATAAACATAAATAAAGAATTCTAAGTACACAACTTGGCGCCTGACAAGATAACACTTAACAAAATAACCTAATACTTGAATTATATCCGGATTGACTTATTTGGCTGCCTTCCAGCGACTTTTAGCCTCAGCTCATCCTTGCTCAGCTGCTTGGCCTTCCTCGCGAACTCTTACTTCTCCCGAAGCTCGGCGATTTCTTTATTTTGGGAATCGAACTGCAAACAGACATTCGAGAAATAAATGAATAAAATAATAAAGGTAGGCCTCGCTATTTCACCGTTTGGGCATCAGTAGGATTTTCGATCCTAGCGGTGAGATCTTTCATCTTCTGTTTAAGTCGTTTCGCCTTATTCTGCTCTTGCAGCAGCCGGGACTTTAGCTGCTCATTCTCTGCCTTCAGAGGATTCTGCTTCAGCTCCATGTTTAAGGCAATAACTTGGCTATCGCGAATATAGAGCTCCTGCTGGCAAGCCTGCAGCTTCAGGTTTAAACTCAGCGGATCTAAGAATCAGACAGATGTTGGAAGAATTCACAATTTACAGCCTGGGAATAAGTAGTCACCCTCTGGATCCGTCATGGTGCCACAATCCCGAGAGTAATCCCAGTAAGACTGCTTGCGGTGCTCGTCATGCGCCGTGATTCTTCTGTCCTTTCGCATGGCGCAGTCAAAGATGATCGATTTCTGCACCAGAGAGAGTTCGTTCCAGTATTCAATTCAGTATTCAATGCCTTGACCACAAACTCACCTTTGGAGCAGGAGCGGAATCCAGGTTACTAGTGGCCAGGGCCTTTGTTGGTGAAGCTGCGGAGCCAGTATTCGACTCGAAAGATGAGTTTCTTCCGTTGATTTTGGGAGCCTGTAATAGATTGACTTCAGCCTTCAACTTGCTGACAATCTCGTTCAGGGTGCACATCTTCTCCTCAAGGTTGCGCTTATCCCCTAGCAGACTAGATATAGTGGCGTTCATGCGCTCCTCCGCCGTTAGGAAACTGGTCTCCTTGGATTTCTAAAAACACAAACTTAATGTAAAGTCTGGGTAGTTACAAAATTATATAAAATATTACCATGGTTATTCGTAGCTTTTCAATCTCCTTTACGAGTGCCTCCACTTTTTGCTCCATTTGAAGGCATTTCATGTTGGCTGCATCAGTAGCTAACTTTTGATTAATAGAGGCTTCTCGCAAGGATTCCGATTCTGCATCTTTGGCCCTCAGTTGCGCCTTGAGTTCAGCATTGCGATCACCGATCAGATGCAAGGAGTTGATCTTCTCTTCTAGCAGCTGTTTGTCCCTTAACAAAGTGGATATAGCCGAGCTCAAGTCCTCCTTTTCTCTCTGGAAACTAATCGTGTTGGCTTGCTATAAAAACATAGAAATGGAATTAGTTTGTGAGAGAGGAATTAATCCATTTAGTTTACCAGATCGGAACGTAGTTTGTCGCACTCCTTAGTCAGTTCCCCGATGGCATGGCGACCAAGCTCCACGTTCTGACTCATCTCCGAGCATTTCTGATTGACTTCTGCTTCTTTAGTCCGCAGCTGCTCCTCCAAACGAGTTCGCGTCTCCTCCAATTCTACGAATTTGGCTCGCAGGGAGGCGCAGAGCTTCTGCTCTTCTTCCACCTGGCTCTGCAGGTTGTGGGCATTCCTTAGCTTCACCTTAAGCTCATCATTGTCAGTTTC
>JAEIIF010034566.1:0-22748 GCA_018874455.1 Drosophila trapezifrons
ATACTTTAAAAAAATACATTTTTTCCAAAAAATCGGGCAAATGCCCCATAGTGCACTGGTTTACAGCGTGCTGTCGAAATATACCCTTTACTTTATAAGTTCTAAGTCAAATTTGAAAGACGCTTGCCTCCCAAACGAAAAACTCTTATTTAGTATTGCATTTATATAATAATTATTCGAATATAGTATATTTGATAGTAATGGCCGGATATATACGGACATTATAAAGATACATAATATATTTCATACATTACTTCATATTGAAACAATTGTAATTAGGGTATTTCACGTGCGACTTGTGAAAAACATGCGAATACAACGATTCTTAGGTGCTTACGCACGCAAGTCGGGCCTCTAGAACGTACATTTTGAGATTGAACAGGTTGAATATTTTTATATTTATTTTGTTTTTAATATATTGATTTATAAATATGTATTACTAGCGGACCGGGCGAACTTTGGCTCGCCCTAATTCGACGCCTTTATACACGTATAACCCCAGGGTAATAGTCAAACACCGTAACACTGGTCGAACAAAAAAACCCGGCGAATAAACGCTATTGATTCTGAAAGTTTTTTACCGGTACATTGCTTATCCGAAACTGAAAAGTTTCCATCACGTACTTAGTGATTATTAGCATTATACATTAGTTATAATGCATTTAACAAACTTAGTTTCTCGCATGTTTTTGATATGTTGGGGCCGGTAAAGATCTTTCAGAATTAATAGCGTTTATTCGCCGGGTTTTTTTTTGTAGACCAGTGTTATTATTTTTAAAATTATTATTATTATTAGGAAATTAACAGTGCGTATACGTGATATATATTAGCGAAAAAGGTTTCAAACTTTGATAAAATTTGATGAAAAGGTTGACAACTTGGCTATAGCAAAGCAGTGTCCGGTAGGTAAAGGCACTGCTTGCAATTCACTGCTTCAATCTCTGTTTTCATTAAAGTTTGGAACCGTTTCATCAAAGTTTTCAACCTTTTCAATTATAGCTGACTTTCCACTGCCTTGCCGATAGCATTGTTAGGCCATCTATGGGCAATAAGTTGAAATTTTACACTTTCTGGGGTATTCAAGGGTATGTGTTGCTTGGTTCGGATTTTTTTCGTAATTCGACTACGGTCACACTGACTTAAAAGGTAAACGATTAATTAATGAGCATATAATTATATTAATCTTTCATCGAAAGTGTCCCATAGTAGTCTTGCTCGCACTTGGGAAAAACCCTATGGTTGCTGTTAAGCCTCTATTGAAAACTCTAATTAATAAAGTTTTTCATGTAGTGTCATAACCGCTTAAATAAATACCCAGAACAAATGATTTAAAATGTAACAGATATTTATCTATCTAAGTTATCTGATATTCTAAATTATCAAATTATCTAAAATTAGGTCACCGAATACTTTTAGACATAATGAGATGGATCAACGATACAAATTGTAATCACACGAAATTTCAACATGTTGGAGGACTAAAAAACAACAATTTTAAGAATTTCCTTTTGTTTTATATTTTTATGTTTTAATTTCTTTAGACCACTGTCTAAATCGAATCAAAGGGTGAGATAGATAACTTAAGTGTGACCAGATCAACGATCTATGAAACACTCTTCAGTATTGTCTAATGTTAGTTTTGATAACAGAATAGGGAAATTCGACAAGTCCCTTGGGAGTTGGATTAATTAATTAATTAAATTGATTTAAATTTAATACTTTAAACTTTAAAGAATATTATAAACAAACCAATTTAATATGATGCATAAGACTTAAAAGTAAAAAATCCTTCAGGGCATTGTTTGTCTGAGATAAGATCAATAACACTAGTTTACGGCAAAAATAGATAAACGTTGAGACCCACTCAAAAATTTGTTCAAAGAACCGTTTTGGAGAAGAATCGCGAGGAACCAGATTTTTTCTTATACGTTAAAAATCTGGAAAACCGTGAGTCCAACAAATTAGTAACATCCAAATGGCAATAGATACACCCTTCCTAAAACATTAGGCAAGAATTAAATCTAAATATCAAATATTCAAAATCAATCAAAGTAAAATAAATTATGACTTTGACTTTTGAATCAATTAATAATGTGTCATAAAAAACAATATACTTATTTAACATAAGACTAAATATTTATTATAAAATAACGAACAAAACAAATAAAATAAACTAAAGTAAATGACCAATTGAGGGACGATTCTCTGGACGACGCTTAAACCTTGTCGTCCGAACACAGAATTAAATCGATGATTAGTTGGCAACTGGATGTCAAGGGTTGCTCCTGGAAATATGGTCTTAAATAATTCATTACGAAATTAATAGTATTGAAAAGTCACTATATTTGGGGTGTTAAATATTACTTAAACTGATGACGAACTTCAAAAATATAGACCCACAAAATTTTAGACCACTTCCCTGAACTTCTTTCAGGTTCAGGTGGCATAAGCGGGGGCTTATGCGATCAAATCTTAAAAGAGTCCCCGTCCTTCTTTCCGGCCATAATTTGGCCACCTTTGTCACACAGCAGCAGCCGCATCTTGGCCAACTTTTTGCGACGCTTTTTTTTTAGCCAAGCCTGGTCTTTTGTTGGCTGCTGCCTCGTGTGTGTGTAATGTGTTCTACCATGTTGCAAAACGATTTGTTGGACGCAAGATTTATGAACTTGTTCCCACTGACAGCCGACAGTGGTTAAGGTACGGCGTGTGTGTGTGCGTGAACATGCCGCCTAATTAGAAGATTTTAATTATCTGTTTTCAATCAGCTTCCATTGAGATAGTGATAATGCTGCCGCCGCAGCAGCAGCAACAGCAGCAGCCTTCTTGTTCTCGTTTTGGTTCCGCATATCTGTTTAATTTAGTTTTTTTATTTTTTCCTTATTTTTTGGTGTATATCTTGACCGTTTAAGCCAAAATGCTGTTGACATCAGTGTTGACAATATAGTTGTTTTTCGGAACGGAACGATAGGGATTTATTTGAAGGGAAAAATGCTGGGATAACACTGTTTTTCAGGTTTTAAAATTGTATTTTTAGAAAAAAAAAAAAACAGAGGATATCTAGAAAAAAAAATCCCTCTAAATATTAATAGCTTAAGGTAACATGCCTGTTTAAGTATTTTATTTATTGTACGTCTTATATAATTTATGAAATAATACATCGAATACTAACATCATCTTTAAAGGTCATTCTTACGAAAGTAAACGTTTTTCTTTAAAAGCCATTCAAACAAAGTAAAAGTTTCAAAACAAATTAATTAATAAACCCACATTCTAAGTCTTAAGAGTATACTGGCTTATTCATTTTTAAGAAAATAGCTGTAGTAGTACTTTTTAGTATATTTATGTGTTTTAAAATAATTTAAATAATGATCTGGCAGCACTATCTCTCAGTCCCCGAGTTATTTTTATTTCCCAGCCGTTTTAAGCCAAAATCCTGTTGACATTTCGCTGGCTGCGGACTGGAATATTTCGGCAAAGGTGTTTGGGGGGCTCTCTGTGTAGGTTTTTGGTATCGCGGCCACGCGCACGCTGCCAATAAGCGCTGTCAAAGTGTCCCAAATCGATTAGAATTGATTTTGAAGGCCGCTGACAGGCCCAAACGGACCCGCGAGCAATCATCCTCGATACAATAGGTCGCGGATTACAGTTGTCTGTCGTGTTCTATGGACTCGCACTCCCATTCCCCTGCCCCTTCCCCGTCCCCTTCCCCTTACCGATTCCCGACTCCGATCCCTAGCCCCAATCCCATCCTGGATCCGTGCCCCAGCCAGATCCCTTCGTTCCCTCTGCGTCCCCGGTTGCGTGTTTAAGGCCAAAAGGAGGCGATGTTGCTGTCATTGACGATTTATGTCAACTGCCGCCGCGGCACAATATTCAAATTCTTTGCATTCACTCATCACTTGTCGCCGGCTCGCCGCCTGTCCTCGCTCGCCGCTCCTGAGATGTCAGCCATGGGTGTGTCTCCCCCTTTCGGGGGTCAAAAGTGCACAAAGGGTTAATTTTAATTATGGAAAAGAGATGGAAATCAGAGTTGGTAATTTTGGGTCATTATGAGTAAGAGAAATGTATTAAAAATTATTTGTTTTCAGGATTCTGTCTCTAAATAGCTTGGAATTAAAAATCAGTGGCCTAGAGTGACCTAACTGGAAGAGTTTAAGGATATTTTCTAATTATTCATGATTGTATCTATTATTATTTTATAAGAATTAAATCTAGATCCCTTTCAAAAGCAAAGATACTTCAAGCGCCCCTGGAAAACGACGTTTCCCTTAAACTTTTAAATCGCTGAGCTGCAAAATAATGGGCAACGAAATACCTGACGAGGGTTGCTTCAGAGAATGTTTAGACTTAAATGGTAAGACAAGCCATTTATTAGATTAAATGGCCAAGTTTTCCAGAACTTTCAGAGAAACCTTTTTCAATTAAAATTCAATGGCAAGGACATCCAAACCTAATTATTAAAGAGATGGCCCTAACAGCTTTTCTTTAAACTTAATAAATCTTTTAATGAAAATATAGTCTTTACTAATTTAAATAAAACTTTTAAATAACAAATATATTTTTTAAATTATGTCTAAAGCCCCAAATTCTAAGAAATCCTTAGCTAATTCACCCTTCCATTGTACCATTCCCTTTTTTCTTTCAGTTTACCTTCCTCCATAACTTTTTAAACCACCCACTGGGCGGCTGGACAAGCCGAAGCGCATCTCCACCTAGTTAACTCGCAAATTGAATTCAAAATCAAAATTTATTTAACTCTAATGGATTTGGCAACCTGAGTGGTTTGCCGCCCCGCCCCCAGCCTCGAAAAAAGGGACGTCGGTCGGCGGTCGGCGGTTGGCGGTTGGCGGTCCTTCTTATCGGCTATCTGGCGGATACTGGATACTGGGGGATACTGGGATGCTGGATTCTGAATATCTGCGCGTTTCTCGCGTCGCCTTGATTTGACAGGATTCATTGTCTCCGCCACTTCAGTTCGTCGTCTTGGCCTCCTGGAGACCGGAGAGCGGAGGAGGGAGTTCTGAGCTGGATGCGTATTGACAGTTTAAATGCGTCCATCACTTTGGCTGAACTCGGGCCCGGCTGACGCTGACGGAATTCATTTAAATACATTTCGGCCCCAAGGGGCCAGAGATGGGGCCACTCGCATCGTTGCTCAGGTTTAGGACACTTGGAAAAATATTATTTTATATTTTAGAAAGTAATAAGCAAATAGGAAGAACTGATTGTATCAATAACTTTTATATGTATCCATTGGTAGGTCTCTTTAATAAGTTATTCTTTAAACAGAGTATTTATAAATTTCAACCCAAAGTAATTCATAAAATAGTTTAAAAATATTTAAATTTACTTATTTATAAACGAAAGAGAAAGATACTGCCTAGGAAACTATAACTAAAAAGCAAGAAATTAAGTAATTGCCTTATTAATTCAGACCTTCTGGAAAGCAATAACTATAATACTTACTCGCAATATCCTTACCACATTATTCCCTTACAATTTAGCGCAAAAAAAAGGCTCTTTTCTCTGAGTGTAGTGGGCAGTAAATTGGGCCGCGTCAGAGGCAATCGAATGGAATTTATAAGCGGCGCATTTTCGTGGCCTTTGATTGACTTGTGTCACTTTGTCTCATTTGTCAGACGAACGCCTTCGGCCGGCGGATGGATGCCTTGATGGATGCTCATGATGCCACTGCCCGCTTGCCGGATCCCTGGGAAAACCCCAGCGATCCTGGCGCTTAAGTGTCAGGTGTCTCACTTTGGGCCACTCGATTGAAATGTTCTGCCGGATAATTCGAGGGGAAAAGGACTGGGAATGGGAATGGAGAGCGGTTCTTTGTGGCAACTAAATGACACGAGGCTGCATTCAAATGCCCATCAAGTTGTTACACAGTCGAGCGGGCAGCGCGTATCCTTTTGGGCAATATCCTGCCGCAAATCCCAACTCTCGAACGTGCGATTTATGACAGCTGAATGGGGACTGGGACAGGACTGGTAGCTGGGATTGGGCCAGCGGAAATGTCCTGCCTGCTAACCGGAGATATGTTTCATATCCGCAACAAGCTGGCCAACTAACGTGCGAGATTCCCCAGTCACACTCTCATTCACATTCGTAATAACACTCTCAGTCCCCAGTCCCCAGTCCCCAGTCCCCTCCTCTCTCCCGTCCCCTTACCATTCACTCTGGAATTGAATGGCGACTGTGGCGGAGGACAGAGCCCGTGACAGCCAAGATTTGTTTGTTGTGCCCATCCTAGTCCTAAACCAAAAGGGTTCCATCTGATTGAGGCGGGGCCTTCATTGGCATGTCCTTCAATCCGCCTGACAGCCGCAAACTCTTATAGCCAATGCCAAAGTCCAATCCCCATCCGAATCGAACCCTAACCGATCCCTGATATTGTCCGATGCCACGGACTCTGCTGTTAACATGGCCATTAATAATTGCTTGCCGCAGAAGCGCTGCCAAAAAGTGTTCAAAGCCGTTGCCGCCTTTTTCGCCCCGCGGGCCAAGTGCAATTATTAACTGAAATGCATTGTTCGAGGCAAGGTATTGGGCTTTAAGGAGCGGTTGGTGGCCTGAAACCTTGGGAAATAATATGGAAAACCTTAAGAAATAAACTTTACAGAAGCTTTTTCAAAGGATTAATTTCTTCAATGGAAATGGACAGCAAAATAATTTGAAGTTACGATGTTTCCTTATTCAAATAATAAAAAATAAATAGAATATGTGGGAAAACCAGGCTAAATTGTATTTTTTTATCTTCAGACCGAAAACAGAATTTAAATTCAATACTAATGGAATTTTAACTTTTTTTTTTTTGCTGATTTCCAAGCCCTGATTTATCTCCTTTGCCAAACTCTTTCATTTCCTGCCGCACCTTCCAGCTTTTTGCTTACCAAAATCACAGCATAAAAGAATTAACATATCAAGATCGGACAAATAAAGAGAATCAGTATCTGGCTTTTATAGTGCAGCCTTGATTTGGATAATGGTTGACCGCCACTCGTCGCCGACAACTTGTTGCAATTATGATTGCGCCACAAGTTTTGGCTTTGGCCAGCTGGCTGGCCTACCCCGAGCCGAGTTACCAGGTTTCCAAGTTTCCGATCTCGGAACGCCCAGAGGTGTAGCCAGCTCGATGCCAAATTGAAAGCCAAATGCAACCGAAAGACGCCCCCGAGCCACACGCCCATGCGATCTGCAAAGAGGTTGCAAAGTTGCACGGAGAAAAATGTGTAAAGAAGATTTTATAATGGGTCTGATAAGGTCTCAGAAAAATTATAAGAAATATTGTTTTAAAATCGCCCTTAAAAGTTAATTAACACAATAAAATTGGTTATAAGAAGAGCCACTTCTTTATATAATTTATTTATTTAAAAATCAGGTACTGATAGAGGCACTAGTCAAGTCAGAAACAGCCTGCTGCTAGTCTATGAGAAGACCTCGAGACCGCAAAGAGCTCGTTCTTTTTATAAAATAAATACTTTTTGGTTAAAGAAAAATATATATAAAATTAAATTTTGTTTCCTGCCACCTGTTCCACCTCTACAACTAAATTTAAACTATCTTTTAGAGCAGTAGTTGCATTTTTTTCTGTGCTCGAACCTGGAAGCTTTGGTATTTGCCACAATTGCCTGGCACTTTGTAACTGTCGGCGGCTATTAAGCGACTCATTTTTCGCCCCGGCCCGGGCTATGTGGGCAACATGTAAATGCGCCAGTGGCTACCGCTTCGAATTCGGATGCGGATTCGTATTCGTATTCGTACGAGATTCGAGACAGAATCCCGACTCAGATGCAGATACAGCTGCGGCTGCGGCAGCTGTGAGATAGTTACAACGAGCTGAGAAGGAAGGCGAGTTGCGTAATTTGCTGGAGAGGAGAAGAGGCCTTTGAGCGGCAGAGTTTTTGATTTCCTTCAAATTGGCAAGCGTCGCACAATCAAGCGGGCTAAAAAGCCGAAAGCCGAATGCAGAAAGGCCAATGGCCATTGGCCCCTCTGAATTGAATTCAAATTTCAATGCAATTTTGCATATCCAAGCGCATTATAGCCGCCTGCCGACTTACTTCCCAGCCGAGAGTCTTCAGTCTTCAGCTCTCAGTCTCAGTCTCAGCCAGTCGCTCGGCACAAAGCCTATTGAACTGTGGGCCATTTCCAGCCTTTTCCGTTTGATGTGCCGCCAGCTTTAGCCTTTAGCCAGCTTTTGGCTTTCAACTTTTGGCCGCAGTCGGTTGCCTTTGTGTCCTGACGGCCGCCATTTTGCCCAGTTGCGCTCGGCTCAATCTCAACTGCAACTGAATTACGCAGAATGGATCTGCCAAGGAGATGGGGCAGCTTCTGCACTGCAGGAAAATAATTGGGAAAAATTCTAAAATATAAAAGAGAAATAAATATTTAGAGTTCAGGGAACCTATATTAAATAGGGCGCTAATTTCTATAGCTTTTATCATAAGGGATATAGCAAAAAAGAGTGAGAGCTTGCGAAATAGTTTTAATATTATTAATTTTTTACAACAAAAATATAACAAATTGTAACTTATTTAATAATATTATGACTTTGCAATGGTTTAATCTCTCTGAATAATATTTTATTGGAAATTCCATTATAATAATTAAAGTAGATTTTTGTATTCCAAACACCAGTCCTAAAACTCCATCAAAAAATGAATAATAAATACATAGTTAAAGGTTTTTATACGAAATCATTGTTCTTTTTTCCTTAAGCTAAGTTTATAATTTTATTTTTTAGCCTAGATATTTTTAAACAATTATTTCCCAGTGTTTCACTGAGAAGGTGGATGCAACTAAGCTGCCCAGCAAGATGGACTGAACGTCAGAGGCACTGCGACATCATGCCTGGGATTCGGATTGGGACTGGGGACCTGCGTTTTCGGGGGACTCTCTGCGGATTGGGGAGCCTCTGGTCGTTCGTTCGGTGCTTTTTTATTCGTGGAATCAGAATATTGACATTTTTTCCAACAGCGACAACAACAGCGACGGGACGAACATTTGCTACATTTCGCCGGCTCCCAGTGTTCGGCTTCCAGTTCCTGGCCAGAACTAAGCGAGAACAATGGCCAAGATGTGCCAGAGTGGGCAGGCATCATGTGGCGACGACAATCGCATCAGGCTGCAGCCTCCATCCCCGAACCTGGAGCCTCCATTCCCAGTCCCTGCAGCCGCCTTAGTGCAATGGGGATCGGAGCACTTGGCTTTTTGGTTCCGTTTTCGGCCTCGTTTAATGCCGCCAATTGAGGGAAGCTTCTTGGCCAGAATTGGGGGAGCGACAGAGATGGAGCTGGCAAGATCTGGACTCCTCCCGCTCCATCCTCTGAGCTTCTGGTCCTGTAAGTGTCCCCATCAGGTGTGTGGGGCCACTTGGTTTCCTAAAATCAGCTACTTTTATTGAGTTTTTAATGAACTTTTATATTTAAATAATAATAATAATAATAACTTCAAGTCGAAGACCTTAGAATTTCGTATTAAGCTTTAAAGTAAACATTTTTCTTCCATAAATCATATTTCAAATCTAAAATAAAGCAATTTTAACCTTTATTTCAATTTACAAACTTAGCTAGAAAGTTGTGTACTAATTAAAAGCCTTAAATAATTCTTAGTAAGGTGAAAAACCTTTTTATTTATATATTTAAAAAGCCCCTTCATGGATAAGTAGCGTGCATCCTAGCAATTGCCGACAAAAGTACAGGGGACACTCTTCGAACGAGAAAACTCTGGGCATCATCGGCAGCCATCTATATCTATATGTCTGGGGATCTGGGCCCTTGTTGCAAGTTGCCGTTGCCAGTTGCCAGTTGCAACAACCGCGGTGGCTACCAGGATGCGATGGAATGGATGCTGCGCTGGTCAATGGAGTCATGTCCATGTTATAAGCACTTAATCTGATCAGAGAAGCCTTTGTTTCTCCGCCAGGCCGAGGTCTCTTCCTTTGTTTTTTAGTTTTTATTTTTATTTCCACATTTTTTTTTTTTTGCTGATTTGGCTGCTAAATTATTTGGCGACTTTGGGATCAGACTTTGCAACTAATTTGTTGATGGCCAAACAGTTTCGCTTCAATTAAAAGCCTTTTGACTGAAAGCCTTCAAGCCATCGATTCGCATTCGAACCCTACTCAAGATGTCTATCTGTCTAGGGAGTTTCCATAGGGATCTGGTATCCAGGGACTTTTGGATTTCTGATTTCTGTTTTTTTCGGTAGGAGACAGGATGTTGAGGAAGTCGTAAATCGCCTAACAGTTGGCCCCACTCCCCCTACCGACTTCACGATTTTATTAGTATTAATTTGTGTCTGGTTGTGTTCTCTTTCCTTTCATTTTTTGTAGTTTTTTTCTGTAGTTCTCTGTTCTATATACAAACTGCGGTAGGTTAATGGCTAACTCAAGTGGCCTAAGAAATGCTTTCACTTTTGGATTGCTACACGGATCTGGATTTGGATTTGAGTTGAAATTTGGACCACACACTGCCGCCAGCCTTATGTGTCACAAACATGCACTGGAGGAAAGGTAAATATAGGAAAAGTTAAGTCATTAAACCTAGAAATAAATATATAATATTAAAGTTAACTAAAAAATTGAGTTTTACTATATTTTACTAATGGGAAAACGATTTTTTTAATATGCTAAATAAATCAATCAAGTTTAAGCGTCAGAAATAAATCATTATCACTTAAATAACTAATCATAGTTAAGGTTTTAAGTATTTAAATATATTTTAACTAGACACTGAGTTAAGAGGGTTTTATAAAATGTCAAACACAAAACTCTAGACTTCTTTTCTTTCACTGCACACACATAAACACACAGGCTATCAAAATATTTAGAGAAAGGCGAGAAAGGAGAGCGTTTTTGTCAGGGTCGCAGGCCAAAGTGAAAGCGGTAGTCAAATTTTTATAGATGCCCAGCAGGAGCCATCTCCTAATCCCGGGGTGTCTTCAACTTCAGTTTGAGATACTTTACGCCTGCTGCTGATACTCTGTGATCCTCAGGGCCTCCGATCCTCCGATCCTCCGATCCTCTGATCCTCACAGCCTCAGACACATATCCTCACAATTGACTTTGCGGCCGAGGAACAAAGGCAAATCCTCTGCGACAACTGCGACATCGACAATGACAGACGTCTTGCGGGCCTTTGGCGCATTATTTCACTCTCCGGCGTTCAGCATTTGCATACGGCTAAAACCAAAGGCACAAGGCACAAGGCAAAAAGGCCAAAAGCCGCTTGGCCATTTCGTCATGCTTGATTGTTGAGTGCCTCCTTTTATGAGCTGATCTGGCCGACTCCGACTTCGACTCCTGGAAATTCGTAGAAAACGCCACAAGACGCATTGTATGGCTGGCACAGTGGTCGCCGAATAGGGCCAAAAAGTGTATATTAAACCAGATCAGGTCACCGGGGTGTTATTAGCCGATTACGCAGGTTCGATCGTCTGGAAAGGTGCCAGAGCTGAGAACAAAAGATTGAGATGTTGCAGCTGCAAATGCAAATTATTATTGTGTTGGGTCTTAGCTAAAGCTGATTTTATGTGCATTTTGTTTGAATTTTATTTCACATTCTTTTTCGAAAATTATCTATAAAAAAGTCTCTGGAAATCATTCAACATTTGGCTTACATTTAACCTTTCTTATGGGCTTGTCGTTCAAAAATATAATCACTGTTTTCATTGAAAACATTCAGAGAATTAAGAATAATAAATACATTAGGAAAAAAAAAACGTATTTATTTCTCAAATTAAATTTTAAAGAAATATTTGGTCCCTCTCAAAGTTCTCAGACTTTAGATCCGTAGACTGTAGATCCGTAGATCTGTATTTCATAATATACGCAAAATAAGTGATTAATTAAAGCCCAAGATAATGAATAAACTAAAGGTATTTTGATTATGAGTCAAATTGGATATTTAATTAAAAAATACCCCTTCTATTTCTCTGTTTATATTAAAAGAGTATTGCGACAGCAATATATGTAAATTGCATTAAAAACTAAGTAACCTTTTTGTTTTAAATCAGTGTAACCTTTCAATTTATGATCGAAATTTAAAATAATACATTTATTTAAGTAGCACAATATCCTACACAAAATCTAGCAATTATTTAGATGTTTCACACCTTTAAAAGTACTCTATAAAACCAACTTAAAGAGTCCTACAAATATGTGCAATATATGCTAAAATATCTCCCCAAAACCACTGTATCTTAGGTCCTACTACACATGAGTATATATGCTCCCCGCCGCCTTCATCCAATTGCCCAAATAAGGTGCCACAATTGCAGCAGCCGCTGTGGCTTCTGTTTGTGGTAATATTGCCGTGCCACCGTTGCAAGTTGCAAGTTGCAGCAGCAACTGCTGCAGCCAGAGATATTGCAGAAACTGAAACTGAAACCCAAGCCAGAGACTGTGCCGGCAAGTCTTTTGTTTTTGATGAATGATTGCAATTTATTTGTATTGTTGCATTGCTGGCATTCATCGCCAATTGCATTTTTGATTATGTGAACTTATTTCCGCCGACCGAAAGGCATCAAAAGGCATTTTGCCGACGATGCAAAACACTCGATTTCCCTCAATATATTTCAATATATTCCGAGCCCCGATTCCTATCCCGGGTCCCGCAGGAAGAAACTGTTGCCCCGAAGTACGAGTACGAGTACGAGTTCGAGTTTTTCGATTCAATTCGATTTGGCGGTTGCCGTTGTTTGTTTATTTATTTACATTTGAAAGTCCGCCAAGCTTCTAGCGCGCTGTTTGCGCGGCTCATGTTGTTTTTAAGTGGTGGCGCCAATGGCCAACTCGGATGGAATGGGTGGCCATCAGGGGCTGGAGCAGCCTACGGTTACCCCAAAATGCACATGAAAAAAATTAAATTAATATATTTAAATTAAAGTAGAAATTAAAGAGTTAAGTTCTTAAAATAAAGCAGAAAGTCAGGACTCGAACCTGCGACTTCCGCGTTTGGAAACGCTACTACACATCTGAGGCGGCTCTGAATGCAAGTGCGAGCGAGATAGAGAAAAGGTTAAAACGTTAACTTCCATGATTATCATCCATTTATACTTAATTTTATAAATTTTATTATAGTATCAATTTACTTTCTATAGATTCTATAGATAGATTATATTTGTATAAAAATATTCAAGACTATAGCTTTCTTATGCGTTTTTTATAATTTTTTGGGCGTGGTGAAATTGTTACATTACCTTTATCTATGTGGTGCAAACTATAAGATTGTTTTTTGTTTTGGTAACTCTAGCTCTTGTAGTTTCTGAGATTTAGTATTTTATAAAGACAGACGGACAGACGAACAGACGGACATACGGACAAACGGACATGGCTAAGTGGCCTAGCCTGGTGATGATGATCAGGAATATAAATTCTTTATAAGGTTAAAGATGCCTAATTCCTAGCCTGCTATTACATTTTCAGTTGACACTTGAATATTTTCTTATCTTTTGATTAATTTTTAATATATTAAATATCAGATAGGAACTGATTTCTCAGTGCACTATCCAAATGGAACGCC
The DNA here is from genome assembly GCA_018874455.1 of Drosophila trapezifrons. Classification (NCBI taxonomy): domain Eukaryota; kingdom Metazoa; phylum Arthropoda; class Insecta; order Diptera; family Drosophilidae; genus Drosophila; species Drosophila trapezifrons. Next base: position 13,530 of record JAEIIF010034566.1, read on the forward strand.
CCTGCACTGGATGCATTGTTTAAACATAAATTTTTCATTTTTTTAAATCAATAAAGCTAAAAGCGCCAGCCAGAACCCAAAGCCAAAGCCAAACAACGCCACGAGACCCGGGAAAATGATATTTTTACCACACACTACACACTCCCCGTTTCGGTTGTGTATTTGTGTTTCTAATTGAGCTTGACTGAAATTATATAAATAAACAAATCGAAATCGAAATTAAAATTGAATTTGAAATCGAACAATTCCATTCCAGCTCGCTGCTCGTCATCCTCGCTTCTCGTTTCTTCTTACTCTTTTTCTCGTGGCCATCATTTAGCTGTGGATTTCGTGGTCTTGTGGCAAACATAAACACACAACTGATACAAATTAGCCAAGAACCCGGAGCAAAACAATCCACGGCCCTTCGAACATGATGGATTTGCTGATCAACTGACGAGACCTCGTCTGGCAGCCTCAAAATGTTTAATTTCGAGTCATATATCTCCGAAAGAGTTGGGTTTCTCGCTGGCTGTTTAGTTTATGGTTGTCAATGGGCTATTTGTCATTGGGTCAACGATGAATTGGCTGGAAATCGTTTAGAAAAACCAGAGGTGTAATGATTAAGATCTATCCAAAAACTCTGAAGAAATCGCACCAAACGGGTTAAGATTACGTTTATATTGTAAATTTATTTCATATTTTTGCTGGAATTTTAATTAACAAACTTATTGGCTTGCAGAATTTAATTAATATTAGTTTGTTGACTTTTTGGCAGGATTTTAGATAAGACACCTGATTCTGATTTATGGTTTTAAGCAAACGTTTATAAGTTCGCTTTTTAGCAACATTGTATAAATATTTTATGGGAATAATATGTAAATTTACAATATATTACAGCACTATCATTAATTATACTTTATATACTCATAGACAAATTAGAATATTTATTTATGTTAATATAAGTTCCCACTTAACCTTGACTTATATATAAAGCTAGCAATTTAAGGTGATATGAGCTGAGCTATTTTTAAATCATTTACTTTACTTTTATCTAAACGATTTATATGCAAAGTTTGTGAAAAAACCTGTTAAACTTCTTATTGCTAGCGATTTTTAATTTATTTTTACCCCAATGCTGCTAGTATTCGGTAAACTAATTGTATGCTAGGCTATATTAAATAATTAATAATATACATTTATTTCTTACTTTATAATTAAAGATTTAGATATAAAGGTTTTATTAAAGTATTTTGCAGCTTAAACACCGTTCTAAAGCATTAAACAACTAAAGAAATAGGGGTTTAGTAATATCATTTAAGGATCTAAAAGTATATTCAAGCTTGTGGCATTAATATATATACATTTGTATTTTATTTTTAATTTAAAGACCTTTAGTAAATAAATATTCAACAATTTAATACGTAAATGCTTAACCCAGCTCAGATATCATAATTAAAGCCAAGCCTAGGTGCACTTGAAGTGTAATTCACGTCTTCATGACTTGAACTTTTGTGTAAAGCCTATCATTTCGAAGTTACACTCCACTTTTTGGATTTCCAACCACAAAATTCGCCAACCTCTTCATTGCCACTTAAAGTTCAGCCAACTCTTTCCTAGACATATCACTTTTGATGGCAATTAACTGTCAGCTGTGCACTTGATACTGGAAAATATATATAGAAAATATAAGGAAAAAAAGGAATACCAGTCGATTTGCTGGTGAAATGCCATAATCATAGCGTAACGTTTATATGAGCAATTTATCAATTTTTCAGCGCCAGGGCATTTATCAGATAATTGCTGTTTACACACACAAACACATACACCACCGAGAACACAACGGGGCCAAAGAGAAAACCGCAAAATCATCAGTTGTTGTTACTTGAGGCCACGAAATTGCAATAACAATAAGAACGGGCCAGTTAATTGGCCCAGAGAGCGGCTAACTGACAGCCAAATTGCCATATCGCATTGCAGTTTTGTTGGTTACACACACTGCCGCAGGCTTTGAGCCAACTTGGGTTCACCTTTCCCCTTCCTGCCTGTCAAAGGCAATTCAAATTGGCTCAAAAGTAGATTATTGGATTTAATTTAAGCGGGGTTGGAGGTTGGGGATTTTTATTTAGACAGATACTAATGAAAACTTAGGGATTTGATTTTTTTTAAGCGCAGGAGAAGTGTAAAAATAATAATATTTGGTGTATTTAATTTTATTTAATAAACAGAGAAATGGAAGTCAATTAAAAATCATACTTTTTATTATTACAAATATATTTAATACTCTGAAAATTTAAGGTTGTTATTTAATTCAATATACTTGTTTTGTTTAAATATTCTCTGATATAATTAATCAATTAAATTCCCAAGGACTTCCTTTTATGGAAGAGGAATAAATTCAGGATGTGTAGGACCTCAAACAAACACGAATATTAACTTCAATAATTTTAATATAATACCTATTAAAATTAGAGGTATTTTATATTTATAAAGCTTTGATTTAATTATTTATGAGATTATTATTTATTTATTTATTAACTAAATGCGACTGAAATGTTTTTAACAGCTTAAAATCATTAGTTTTATTATCTTAAAGTACTTTATTCGTATAAATCCTGTCCAATACAGAGTTTAGGGTATCCTTATCGACTAAAAAATAGCTTATATTATTGGTATTCACACCTGATAACCATTTAATAAATTAATTATTAGTTCTCTGATAAGCTGAGTATTTAATTTTATTTTAACAACTTCAAAGTTCAGTTTTCTTTGGATTTAACACCCAAAATGTCTAGTATTTCCTTTTAAAATCTATGATTTAAGCTCAATATTTTCTACCTAAAATATAAAATAAATTCCACGATAATCGCCCCCAAACCTATTCAATTTGATTGGCTTCAATCGACTCCAAAGGTGGATATTTGATTTGATTTAATGCGAATATTGATCTCCACTTGTTGCTCGCTGGGCTTTTCATGAAAGTGCCGCTTCATTGGCCTCCCATTCGCTGGCCGAACGCAAAGTGGAGAGAAGCCACGCCCCCTATTCAGCCCATCGACCAATGGCAGCCGTCGCCATATTTGAAAAGAGACGGCCATAGTGGGAGCGAGAGCGAGAGGCAGCACAGCCACCACCGAAATGCAGCTATGAATTTTCTCCACGCTCCCAGTGGGTACGCCTGGCCACCGCTTGGGGGCGCTGCTCTACAATTAACCCTGAAAAATAAACAACACGAAAAAGAGGTAATAAAAAATAAAGTAATAAAAGCCACGTGGGTGTAGATTACACACACATTTTTTTCTCTTCTCAGGGACCCAGAGCGCGGGGGTGTGGCCAAAAAAGAAATGCCTGGCGAAAATATTTAAGTGCTGTCAATCAAAAGCGTTGACAAGCCAACGCCAGTCTCCAGGCCCCTGCCCGAAAATACCAGCCAAGAGTATATTTTGCAGCCTGTTACGTGGGGCATTTTAAAATTAACTACTTGAGATGTGTTTTGAGCGATAAGAGCGCTTACACGAATGCTTACCAGCCCGATGATTAATTACCCCAGCAGCAGCAACAACAAAAACGGGGAGAATATGGCAGGCAGCTGGGTTTTTTTCGCCAGGGTTTTCTTATTGTTTTACCTTCTTCTCTGTTTTTTTTTTCCTCTCTCTCTAGGGCCTCGTCTAAATTAACTTGCTAGCCAACAGCCAACAGCCAACGGGCGCGAGTGCAGTGCAATGCAGCAAATGTCTTTGGCAACATGACGACAACGTTAAGGGCCCCGCCAAAGAGCCAGGCCAAAATGGCCTTTAGAGGGGCATTCGCGGCATGCAAAAAATGTTACGCCATTTACCAAGGAAGGGGGCACTTGGGCCGTGAGGAGACGTAACTACCCCGAAAAAATAGGGTCAACACTTGGCGTTCAGGAGACGAGAAGTTGACGCGAAACACAGGCGGGGCTTTAGAGGGTAGAAAAAAAGGATCCAAGGATAAATCTTTAATAATTAAAGGGAATATTTGGTAAACAATCTATACTGTATATTACCTTCATTTTATAGTACCTTAAAATAATATAATTAAGTGCTATTAAAATTAATATCGTATACTTATTTAATTAGTTTATTTAATGCTTTACCTACCCTTTAATGAACTAAAAAAATATTTTTATTTAATTTGAACAGAGCTCAAGATAGTTATCTATATGATTCTTAGGCTGTAATAAGGTTCCTATTTAGCTTGGGGATTTTCTTTACGATTAATGCTTAAGATATACAACCTTTTATGTTTCCCTATACTTTAATTAATATTTTCTACCCAACAAATTGACTTTTGTAAGTTATTTAATGAATTACAAATATTTTTATGAACAAAGAAATATTTTTAATGAGTTTTAATAGAGTTCAAGATAGTTTTCTGCATGTTTCTTTGGTAATAATAAGGTTCTTAGTTAGTTCATGGATTTTTCCTTATATTCATCTACTTTAACTCGATATATTCCGCTCCTGGTGGCCAAGACCTGTGGCCATTGTTGCGTGGCGAAGGCTCATTGGCCCAAGTCGAAGCCCAGGCTCGAAACCAAGCCCCGACGGAACCCCACAGAGCCGGGGTATTAGTCGGGGGTAAAAGTGGGTCCAGCACCCCAGTGGCATAACTCAAAAGAGCGCGCACACCGTTAGCTGCGAAAATTGCATTTGCATATGGGCGCAAACAAAGCACCGACAGACGAATAGTAAATGTGGCACAAAAAAATAGAGAAATAGAGAGAACTACATACTACGTACTGCACCCAGTTTACAGCAATCGGCAGTTGCTATAAAGGTAATGGCAATGGTAATGGAGGAGCCTCCGCCGAATCGGCCAGGCGGGGGCATAATGGAGGCAATGCCGAGCCTAATGGCACTGGTAATGGTAGCTAGCATGCAGGGCATATATAGGAAATGCAAAGATTACCATCTGAAGTCGCGGGGAGAGGAAGTGCAATGTAGAATGGAAATGAAACGAACGACGACCCAGCGAACGAACGACACAATGGCCGGCGGAAGTGATAAATTAAAATTATTTTTCGCAAGATTTTCCCCCAATCAAAAGCCAAGTTTTTGCCTCCATTTCGGTTTGAGTTTTTCTTTCATCCAAGTCCGAGTCCGAGTCCAAGTCGAGACGCTTTGATTTGATAACAGAACAGAAAATGCCAAGCGTTGGGCTCGTTTTTCCGCTTTTCGCAGTTTGTTGCGTTGCGTGTGTGTGTCTTGTGTTGCATGCAACATTTCTGAAATATTTTTATGCACTGTCGCACAGACATGCCGGGGCTTGACCAATGGAACATTGTTTTCCTTTCTGTTTTTCCAGCCGATTTCCGACCCTCCCCTTACCGCTTTCCGCTTTCCACTTTTCTGCCGAGCAGAAAAACTTTGCCCAGAAATTTTGGTATTTGGAAACTATGGTGTGCTGGAAACGAAGAGTACGCAAATTTTGCGAAACAATTTCCATGTCCAAAGATATCGGTTGGATAACATCAGTCTATGGAATTGCAATTGTTTCTTTTTAATTTGAATTAATTAAAAGGTTTTGAATAGAGGAAAAAATCTAGGAAAAAAGCCAGTAATCTGTGCATTTTCTTGAAACTAAAATTATATTTAAAGAAAGTCACAGGGAGGCTATCAAAAAGCATGGCGTAGCTACTGACTGTGTTCTGTTTTCGCAAAAAATGATATGAACGACATTATGAACTTTAATCTAATCGTTTCAAGGAATCTTATCATATCATAAAATATTTAATAACAGTGATAATGCATAAATGATCAAGAGACGTGACAGGGCCTCAAATTCCATTCTGGTTGCTAGGTTTTATAAATTTAATACCAAGTTATTTTATATACGAAGTAAGGTGGGTTTTTTTTAAAGTATAAACTCTTAGGATCTCTTTTGTATCTATATTTTTAATACTACAAAATTATTAGCCTATTTCCCCTTAAATATTTTATGTTTAATTACATTTCCTAAAGGATGTTGATTATTTCTCAATATATCCTACAAACCTTGGCTTCCTTTAATAGTTTACTTAAAAATATATACCTCAATTTTTCTTTTATCTTATAATTATTTTATAAAAATATCCGAAACAAAGGTCTCTCTTTGAAGCCTTACATCTTACAACCTATAAGCAGAACTCACAAACTAATAGGCTTTTGGCTAACTAATGCCGCTTTTAAGCTGGCAATTGAACTTGAATTAGCTGCAACTACATCAAAGCTCCACTCACGCCCTGCGATTTTATTTTTTATTATTTTCCCAGAGCCGCCTCGGGCATTGGGTCAGCTAGCCAGAGAGTGAAGATTGAGGGGGCGGAATCTGTATCTGAATCTGAATATTTCATTCCAGGTGATGACCCGTTGCCGAGTGTCGCCTAATCGGAGTTTATGCTCGCCCGGAGCTCGCATCCAAGTCGACTTACCAGGAGATGCATTCAGATTTCAACATATTTATGCACTGAAAAATAATATAAGCCATAAAGTTTGGAATGCTGTTAAGTTGCTTAGGTTTTAAAATCAAGAGAGCCATAGAAATTGCAGAATATTAAAAATTACAGTGCATTTTTTGTCTAAAACAATTTATGGCATACTTTTAGGCACTTTTTGAAGTGATTTCGAGTCTCTATATTATTTAAGTATGTTTTTCATTAATTTAGGTTTCAAATTTCATTAACAAATTTAATATTCAGTTCCCAGAACACATATTCGCTGAGTGTACAGATTCCTACAGATTCGGATGCAGTTCCTTCTGCGCAGGCGTGCCCGGCTACATAAATCCATCGATTTAAGTGCCGCTTGCAGGAGATTTCACAGCCACTGGATGGTCAGCAGCAGAGGGGGGCCCAGAGGGGCTCCGAGGGGTCTAAAGAGCGGCTCAGGGGCGGGGCCAGCAAGGGGTAGGCTCGGTTGGCGCATGAATTTATGGCACAGCGTCACATAACTTTGCTGCCGCGCGTAACAAATTGCCAAGGAAGTAACGAGATTTAGTGGAAATTGTTTAATTGTGAATGCAGATGCAGTCGCTGCTGGCATGGCAGGGTTACGGAGGGATGGGGCAACCGGAGGGATACGTATCCGAAAGATACTTGTTGCATATATACACTTGGCGACGACCCTTTCGGACCCGGCTCGAAACGCGGCATAAATTAGGCTTAAGTCTAGCAAATTTATGCCTTATGAGTGTCGCCTCGCGTCGCCTCTCCTTTTCTCGAAATGAAGTTGTTAGCCGGGCCAACATTATACCATTAAAAGCGGGGGAATCCCCGGACGGGATCGTAAGGGGCGAGACATAATATACGATTTTATTTTTCTTTAATTTTTATGACCAACCGTTTGTCAAGCGCAACGTAGGTGGCTTGTAAATTGAACACAGCACCCAGCGACATGTCGAAAGTTTTCCCTGCTTGTAATTTTTTTTCTCTTCCCCCTCTCCACCATATATAATTCACATAATTTCTTGCCGCATTTATGGTTTAGTCGCCGCGATCCGTTTTCTTTATTAATTACAGCGAATTTTCCGTGTGGGCCGGCGCTGGGTGCGCACATTGACATAAATTGCGTGTCGCTTGTCCAATTTTTGCTTGTCGCACAGCTGCATAGTTTGCCGGACAATCCGTGTGGGGCTTCAGGGGGTTAATGGGGGGTTCCAACAGGGGGTTAAGGGGGGATAAGGCAGGGGGAGGCTCGGAGCGGAACCAAGGGCAATCTTACAAATGTTGGCCAGCTCATTTGCTTCAATTCCATTATCGCCTTAATTTTTTATCGCATCAAAGGCGACGGGAGGGATGAGCCAAAAGGCAGAGTGTCTGGAATGCACTCGGAAAAAATGTGTTATACTTGAATTTGTAGAAAATATATAATTTAAATAAAATGTATACAATTTTCTGTACCATTTAAGGTAAATTTCCCTGAATAAAGCCCATAATCTAACTGTTTTACTTTAAATAAATTTAAATAGGACGTTCACCTTATATTTTTTCGGGAATACTCTTATTTAAAATCCCCAATTTTTCTCCAAGTGCCCCTGCACCTTTTGGGAGCACCTCCGGCTGGCTGGAGCACATCAAAGGATGCTCGGCACAGTCGGCGGCCCCCAAATGGAGGGCCGGGCACACGGATCGGTTCGGATCGCATCGCATCCATCCCATGCGGCGCGGGCAGCAGTCACTCATAAGACGCAAACACGCAATCCCGCGGCTCCAATCGTTCGGGATGGAGTCGAGTCTCCTCTCTCCTCTCTTCTCCAGCTCCAGCTTCACCTCCATCTCCTTGGCCAGGCTTTGTATAAATGGCAATGGAGCAACAGCATGACGTTGTGCAGCCTTAAATTATCATATGCCCCAGCAGTCGCCCTCCGTCCGTCCTTCGGCTGGTCCGTCCAACAACAATCAGTCGCCATGGTCTGCAGCCCCCTCCTCTCCTTTGGATCCTCATACCCATCCCCTTTTCCATTCCAGCTCCGAGGCTCAAAATCGCGCATCCTGCTGTGAGCCGCATTTACGTTCGATTTTTAATTTGAATAGTGCGTCCCCCCCGGTTCCCGGTTCCCAGTTCCCGTTTCCATTCCCATTCCCGCGGATTTCCCCTCCTCCTTTTCCCCTTTTAATTGTGCGCAAAAAATCAACTTAAATAATATTTATGCATATGCGCTTTTCGATTTAAATAAGTTTCTTTTATTCCGCGCCCCACCTTTTAGAGAGAGAGTTGATTGGCCGCATGGAAATCGGATGGCTGATGGGCAAGGATCAGGTTCGGTTGAGGGATGTTTATGAGTCTGATGTATATTAAAGACTTGTTTTAAATACAAGAATATTAAAGTTTAATATTTATGGAACGTATGTAGCTTTTTCTCAGAATTAAACGAAGAAGCTATACAAAATTCTACCATAAAACAGACAATTATTCATGAGAAATGATTTATTAAATCTTAAAGTGTCAACAACAAGTTTCCTCTGATATTTCTAACCAATCTTCATTATAATAATAATAAGCAATTAATTTAAAGGTTAAAATAATGTTAATAAACTCAATAAGTTACTTGTAAATATTACTTATCATTATAATAATAATAAGCAATTAATTTAAAGGTTGAAATTCGGTTAATAAACGCAAAATGTTACTTTTAAGCAAAAGAGTTAGTTTTTTTTAGATTTGTAGACCTTTTTACAAGGAACAAGAAAGGAAGCTAACTTCGGTAAACCGAAGTTTGTATACCCTTGCAGTTTGC
>JAEIIF010034571.1:0-10893 GCA_018874455.1 Drosophila trapezifrons
GATTTAAGCCAGTTTTAAATTAATTGAAAATATTTCCAGGTAACATATTATTTATATTTCATAAATACCAGAAAACCTAATAAATATAGACACTTTCCGATATATATAAACCAAAATTTAGGCAATTAGCTGACGATCCTTAAGAGCAATCTCTTTCAGATACTAATTGATGAATTATCTATAATCTAATACACTTTTCCTGAGTGTACTTAGCTTAGTATGCTGCATTGTGTGCTGCAAAATGGCTTCCATAGCAACAATGGTGTGTGGCAGCAAGTGCCGTCAGCTACAGAAAAAGCAGCTGAAGCTCAAGAAGAAACAGCAGCTCACTCTCATAATGATTATCCATTGAAATGGAAATGCCATCCGAGGATTTAATATAATTCCCAATGCGTAAAGTGCGATCTGCCGAGCGAAAACTTTTCAAAAACTTCAACGAAAGCAGGGAGCACCAGGACAAGCACAAGGAGCTGCCGACACAAGGATGCACCTCAGCATGAGTTGCAGGGCCGAAGAATAGAATTCAATTTAAATAGATTTCCGCTTAGGGGAAATTTAAAAGAGAGAAAGCGAGCAAAAGAAGAAGGAAGGAATGTAGCCCGAAGAGAAGGCAATTGTTAACACCGAGCCAGCTTGCTGTGGCGCTTCCGTTATTGTGGATGTGTGGGCGTGGCAGGCTGATTGAAAAACTACTAACTACAAACACTAAGCACACCCAACCGTGTCCATGTGAGATGGCAAAAGAATAAAAAAAAGAGCCCCGACCGATGGCAAATAAATACGAAAATGAAGAGCTGAAATAACAATTGAGTGATGTTTGCTTAGGCGAAATTGATATTCCCTGCTCCATGTTAATTTAAATTGATTCCGAGAGCCACCCTCGCGCCGGCAAATATTCAAAATCAGCAAATCTAATGCAAAATATATTCCAAATAAACATTGCACTAACCAGCAGAAGGATCATCATAAATAAAGTGGCTTAAATGGATAGAGCATTGCCAGGGATATCTGGCCGCTGCCATCTCTGGCAAATATCCTGTTCAAAGGAGCCGAATGCTAAGCAAACGTGCGTGCGAAAAAGGTAATTGAAAAATAGTTACCATTTCCTCTGCAACCTGGAGAAAAGGAAACTCAAGTTTTCCTTCGTTCTCGCCTTGCCTTTGCACCTTGTGCGCCGTGCACTTGCCACCACCACCAGCGCCGCACTCGAGGATTTCTTTCAGAAGAACTTCGTTCACTGGCAATTGCTTATTTTAGCGCTTCCCATTGGCAATCCCAATCGCAATTGCTGCAATTGAGATGCAGCCAAGAGCCTGCCCACTTACTGGCAATTCCCTGGCACTCGAATTAAATTTTAATGAAGTTATTTGAATTTTAATTATTTCGAACTTGTTCGCCAGGCACTTTTCCTTCCTTGGCGCCGGGCTTAAATCAATGACCGGAAAGCATTATAAAATTATATGTATTATATATGCATTTACATATATTTATATATGTATTTATATATATAAAATGGTGTGGAGTATGTAGGGCTGCGCTCGTGGCTGTCAGCCGGCGAATGATTTAAGTTGCCGGCAAATCCCGGTTTTTGGCCCGGTCAAGCGACCACATGCCGGCAGCATATTTCAAAAATGTCCGGCTAAATCACGGGGCTGGCGCTGAAATAAAATCAGAGAAAAGACTGGCGAGCGACACTGACTTTCGGGGGCAATAAAACATAATAATTAACATTTTGCGAGCCGTTTTGATAAATGACGATGCGGTGTTTCATTTAAATTATACAACACATCGCCTAGCATACTTTTCAGCGTTATGCTAATGGCCAAAAGCTCAACCGCAGACTTGCATGGCAACTTTTAATTACATTTTGGGCAAGTGTGTGACATGTGTAGGTGTGCGTGAGTCTATGTTAGGCCACTGAGAAAAAAGAAACAATATAAAGTTGCCTTTCGTTCTAGTTAATCTTTTATTAAAGGCTTATGTTATTTTTACTGACTATGAAATTTTTTTTTAAAACTATGAGACTAGAAACTAGATTTTATTATCTCTTCATTTAATGACAAAAGATAATTATATAACTATTTTTTTCGGTGCGTGTGTGTGCTGCATTTGCATGACACTGACAGCTAAGGAAAAGTGCGAGCGGAAGAGCAGAAAATGTAAGTAATGACTAAATGCGCACTCTGACAGTTTAACATGACAAAAATGTTCTCGTTTCCTTATTTCTGTTTTAGTTTTTCTTTTCTTTTTTTTCCTTTCCGTCATTTTTCCGCATTTTTTTCCCGCTGAGCTTGATAAATGATATACCCGACACCAACAACAAGAACAACAATGAGCCTGGAAAAGTTGCTCTGGACAGATACGGTTAACACTGTTGGCTGGTGTTACACTTTCACTGCAATTCGTTTGACCTTTTCCCCCTTGGCCGTTTTGTTCGGGAAAAATCCTTTGAGTGAGCGAAGGGGATTTCCATCATAAACCAAATACAAATGCACAATAAATATGAGTGCGGACATGAATGTGTTGGAGTAAAAGGCGAAGAAGACCCACAGGCAAACGAAATGTAATGAAATGGAAAGGAATTCATGCTCAAAGAAAGTCAGAAAAATATATAAAAATATATATATTTATAAGTACGTGAATATATGTATGTACGGAAGAAAATGCGAAAGTATTATTTATGAGTTTGCGGCAAAAACAGGCGGCAAAAAGATTTTTATTCTGTTTCCTTGGGTCCTTTTAGTTGCAAAAAGGTTTTTTTGGGTTAAGTCTTACGGACTCTTTTAATGCTCTTTAAGCAATATTTTTCCTAAGAGGTAGGATATTTTAATTTAAATAAAATACAAAAGGGACTAGTAGAAATATACATTTATTTTTATAGTTTATTATATACTTACTAAAAGTACGTTTAAATAATATTATAAATATTAATGCTTTGAATAAAATATTACATATTTAATGACAAAATGTCGTTCTAAATATTTGATAATGAATTCGTTTTTTATCAAGCTTTAAGATAAAGATTTTATTTGTTAATAATTTAATTGGAAAGTCAAAAATTGTAATATTGTTTTCCATTTACCATTTCATTGAATCCTTAATTGCTTTAAACTAATTTTGAACTCAAATATTCCCAACGACCCACTACAGCCTGAGTGCAACATTCATTTTTAAGCTCATTTACTTGTGTTTTCCAGGAGGCAAAAGCTTAGGCCCATTTCGTGTCTCTTTAATTGGTGTAGGGCATAATTAATTAACCTTTGTTGAGGTGACCAAAGGCAACAATGCCGAAAAAGGGCGAAAAGCCAAAAGGAAAGAGCCAGTGGCTGAGAATTAATGTGATTACATTTCTCTCGTTGCTTTTAGACCCAGTTTTCTATTGTTGTGGCATTTTAAATATTTAAAACTAAGCGACATAAGCCCAGCAAATGAAATACATATTAAGCTTGAGAGGTGGCCAAAGCGAGGCGACACCAAAGTATCCCCTTACTATACATATATATATATATATATATGTACGATGGTGTATATATAGGGATCTGTGGATGTTGCAGTTGTCGCCAAGAGGCGTTTGCTGACTGTGCAAATTGTGTTTCATTGATTTTCAGTTTCACACTTGGCGCCGCGCGGCATCGGTATCCTTGGCATCCTGACGGCATGCCATGGTTGCATTTTTAATGCGCATTGCAGTGACCGAGCCGAGCAAATATTTAATAAAATTTTTAAATTGCGCATACTCCGCTTGTGACCGAGGTCAAGGCACATGTATGCACTAGCCGGTAAAATCGCTCGTATTACGAAATATTTTTTAAGCACACAAATATACATTTTAACTATAATCAGAAGTCTGTTAAGGATAAAATTTATTTGATGAATTTAAGAGACTTTAAGAGTAAGTTATGTATATTAATCAATATTTGCAACTGACAGACTATCGATTACGGACGAGCCGAGCGTTCTCTCCTACAATTGTTGATGGCTCGCACTGTAAAAAAATAAATGAACTCAATGCCACTGAGAATGCTGGCGCCCAAGAAGAGGCCCAGCATCCCGCCCATGGACACCACGACGTCCAGCCTCGTGCGGAGCGCCTGTCGGCGATACTGATCCGTCGGCAGGGCGGGCATGGAGAGTGTGACATTACGATCCGAAGATTCCCTGTTGAATCTATTTGGTTTATTAAATTTAAAAGAATATTTATTATTTACAATTTTATTAATTTATATATATTTAATAATATATTTAAAACTCACGTGGAAATGGCCTCGTAAATGGCTTGAATATCTCCATCGTTGCAGGATGGCAGGCAGCCACAGCTATCATTGAAGCCTTTGTTGTTATTCATCAGCAACTTGGCGTCCGGCTTGGCCACCATATTCAACTCCAGGCAGTGGAGCCCCTCCAGGCCGCAGTCCGGATATCGCGGATCGACCAGGGGATTCATGAAGTACGGCGTACAGCCACACTTGGCCATCTGAAAGTTCCGGGTGCAATCGCTGAGGCAGGTGCTGAAGCTATAGGCCTTGTAAACACTCGACGGCACATTCTCCTCGGGAAAGCGGCAGCTACGCAGCCGGGGATCGATCTCATGCACATCCTGATCATTCTCCATGGTCTCCCGATGGAACTGCAGATACTTTCCCTGCCCCGGATCCGTGACAGAAACCCCAATCGGCTGCAGGGCCGTGTGGGGAATATCCTCGGCGTTCAGCAAACTCACCTGGACGGGCAGCCGTGTAATCACCTGGAGCAGAGCCTTATCGGTGGCAGGATCCAGTTCGGTGCGCAGCCAGTGATGGGATCCAGGCTCGTTGTTTTGCAGCGAGTTGAGCATAAAACACCTGCCATAGGGCGTGATCATGGGCAGGAAGTAGCGACAGCAGTCAAACTTCCGACCGGAGAGCTCGCAATCGACAAACATATCCGTGCAGTTTGAACCGAACTGTGAAAACATACGGAGGTGTAAACACTTCATTTTATATTGCGCGCCTTGGTGTGACCATTTTTATAAAAAATTATCGATAAGCGCGCTATCGCATATTAACCGATAGACTTAAGCTAGATTTTGATGATTAAGGATACGGTCACTTGGTTTGGCGATCAGATCGAAGATCGAGAAAAAACGAAATCATTAAAAATAAAATCAGTTCGACGTTATTACAAGAAAATAAAAGCCTGGGAGTTTACAGAGGATAAGAAATATATAGAAATAAAATAAAATATATCGCTACTCGACACTGTTTAACTCTCACCCGACTGTGAATTTCCCGATAGTTGTCCGAAGGGCACTGAGCACAAGTCGGACACTCCTGCTCCGGTGGATGGCAGTGATTCTTGATTATCCCCTCATGGTACTGATGTGGAAACAGAATGTACGCAATATGGGACTCCACTTCATAGTTGTAGTCCCCATCGACATCGCCGCCCAAACTAGGAAAAAGTAATACAGGTTCGTTAACCGACTTTAAACCCTCCTCGAAAATCCTAACCTGCGAATGTAAGCCTCCACCTCGTCGGTCAGCTCGTACTTGTAGACAACTTCACACATGCTGATGGCGGGGAATTTCCATTTGGAAAATGGCGGCAGACTCTCGTAAACGATGCTGGCCGCTCGGGTGGGAAAGCTGCGCTGATAGTCCATGATCAGGTAATAGCAGCCCATGGACGAGAGCACAACGCAAAACAGCCAAAAGATGCGCTCCGTGAAGTGGAGCCTTTTTGGCCGAGAGCGAAATACAGGTCTGGGATCAAAAAATAAGAAATGGTAGAACTGGAAACCCACCTGGAATTGGCAATGTAGGCGAAGCCGACCAGGGTACAATTGGCGCAGTAATCCTTTAAGTAGGTAACAAACTTCCAGAACAGGTCACTCTTACTCCTCCTGGGGGGAGGACCAACACCCACATGGCTCATGGCGACTGGCTACTGGTTACTGCCTCTTGTTGGCCGGATACCGAGACTCTGTCTCCGCCTCTCAATAAGCCGATCTCTGAGCTCAGGTCCTTCGTGGCGGACTGACCGGGCCAAATAAATTGGTCTTGGCCAAGCACGACACGGTCAGCCAGTCGTTGAGTAAATTTGTTTGTTGTTTCGATTGGAGTGGACGTAGGTGCACTGTGGAAAAATAAGTATAACCTTTCTCGATGCTTTCTTCGAGACAAGTAAAGGTTTCACAAATATTTTATAATTTTAATTCAATTAATTATATTTTATATTATTGCTAAAATATTATTTTATATCCCATGACTTTCACAGTATTTTAAATACATTTTTGTTCTTCTTACATTTGTTTATTGTTATTTATTCTATAAATAAATAAAAAGAAAATTATTTAGGTTAATATTTTAATAGAATGTATTTTTTATTTAAACCTAAAAATATTTAATAGTTTAAAGTGGTTTTTTTAAATATTTTTGTATAATGTAAAATCTTGTTACTAATTTTTTCCCGGTGGAAGCGCAAGGTGGGGCGTAGCAACTTAATGGCATGCAAGTGCGGTATCCTTACCCACACACGCACACACACACACACACACCCTTGGCAGCCCCCACCAACCACCGCCAAGCGCCCACTCAACCCACCCAAAGTCGGCGTGGGTCTGCATGTGAAAAGCCTTTAATTGGTATTTGCTTTGTGCAGGTGTCGCAATAAGGATTTAAATGCACACTCGCCCACAAAACAGCACACCTTTCCTGCTGTCTGTGAGTGTATATATGTATTTATATCCTCTTGAATTTCATGCATTTCCATTTGGCGCAGGTGACACAGGAATCAAGTTGGAATTGTGACACTTAGGCTGTAAAATTAAATGCGATAATTCCACCAAGGACGTTAAAAAAAAAAAAGTTCTTTATTGACTGCACACGATTTAAGGTAAATATTTGTATATGACATTTTTAATGTCAAAATAAATAAAAACATATTATTTATACCTTAAAATCAGATTGAAAGAAAGGAAAATATTATTTATTGAAGGTTATTAATAATAAATTAACCTGGAAACAAGGTAATTATTTATTAAATTGTGAGAGGCATTTTATTTAGTTGGAAAACTTGTGTTTCTAATGAAAAAAAACTAAATTAGAAAACGAAATACGCAGCTAGAAATTATAAATTAAATAAGTTTTTTATATTAAGCCTGGAAATAATTTTCGAAGGTTAAGTTAAATATATCTCTGAAGTTGTTTCTCTTCATTTGATCTTTATAAAATTCATAAAAATATATGAAATGCTCATCTCAAAAATTGTGGTAATTAAAGCACCTTAAATTCCTTTATAAAGGGATTCCTGCTTTTAGAAAAAGCTTATAATATTTTATAAATATATTATTATTCCGCACTGCCTTCTATACTCCTCACTGACCTTTGACCAGCAACTTTCGCGGCGAAACATTTTCCGCCACTGGCTGCCACCTGGTCCTCGTGTGACTACGTTTAACTTTTCCGTCGCCATCGCCATCTGGACTCCTCTCCGCCATCATACCCCATCCTTAACAGCAGCCCCTTGGCTTAACACCTACACCGCCCAATTATGGCAGTTAACCCATCCACTGCGCCACCGATTTTCCTGGCCAAACTTCAACTGCCGAGCAGCGGCAACACCTACCCGCACTTGCATTGAGTTATTAAGTAAAATGAGTGAGTGAGCCGCACATACACACTCTGTCTCACGTGCTCACCCACACTAAGCCCGCCCGAAACACACACAAATGCACCCAGAGCTGACACATGGACGTGCATAAATTGTAGTCAACATGTTTTTGGTGCTTAGAACTCGACGCTAAATTAGAATTATGCAATTACGGCTCATTTGCGCCGCACACTACGACAGCCGTTGCCGTTGTTGTTGCCGTTGTCGCAGCTAGAAAAACACTTAAAAACAATTAGAGTGCTTATTGAAATTCGAGCTGGCAACATGCGAGTTGCATGAAAAACTAATGCGAACATTTTAATTATTTATGCATCTCTGAACATGCAACGAGGCAAATTGTTTTCTAAATCGCAATGCCAACGCTCCACGTTATATTCTCTACGCCTTTCAATGACAATTTCCATTTCACATTTGTGAGGTCTTTAAGCCTTCAATCAACTAATTATGAATTTATTTGTATAGATATAGAACGAACAACGGTATAGTTTTTAGCTTATCGAACAAGGATCTGAAGAAATCATTAATGTATATTTTCCCCTTGTCTTAATTTGCTAATTTATATTTTCCGAGCGCCTCTGCAAGCTTTTCAAGGGTTTTCCTGTCAGTCTCTTGGATTACGAATCCTCTATCTGAAAGATGTCTCCCCAGATCATGTCAAAACCATTGCCAGAGGTGTTAACGCCACCAGCCAATGCCTGAACAAGTGCTCTAGCGCCTTCTGCCAACTCTTGAGTTCCCAGAGATTCTGGGGATTTATTACGCATCTCTAGACACAATTCTCCGTTAATTTGGGGATTCTTCTCGGAAACGATATCCATTAATGTGGTAAGGAGGGAATCCAAATGCTGATTGAACTCCATTTTTAGTTAAATATATCAAGAACTTCTCGTGATTTTTGTTTTGTGAGTTGTTCGACAGACAGATCTAGCAAGGTATATAAGATTACTTTATAGGAATCTTATTAATAAGAAATATACATTTTAAAAGAGCTATTGCGTGAGATAGTATTTATTATGATATGTTATAGTTATGACAATCAAAATATTATAGAAGGGGATAAATAATTTATATATATAAAACATTTCTGGCAAGAAACTCTTGCTAAAACTAATTTAATTATTAGGATAAAGACTTATTTTCTCATCTATTATAAACACAATTAGAAGTGTCATGTGGTTATAACTTTAAACTAAGAGAAACAACAAAATAACTTCTAACGTAGAAAATAAGTAATTAAAAATAACCCAACCCGAGTTTCTACTAACAATTTCAAAACAAAGTTTGTACTCCGAGGCAAACTCTATAACATATTTTGTTTTATCACACTCACTCCTGTATTAAATACTCAACTTTAACGATTCATTCGTCCAATTTGTGGGTATAACCCAACGCTCTCGATAAAATCAACTTATCATTCACATGCAAAGAGCGGCCAAGTTATATGCACTCCACTCGGTTGGTTGTTGGTCACAATTGTTTGGCAACACGACCCGAACGTTGAATGGGAAAGCTCAACAAAGTTGTTAAATATTGTGCATTTTTTTGACAATACTTCATTTCGGTTGTTTCCGAGAGACATTGCCAATTGAAATCGAAAATGGAGCAATAAAACGTAAAAATAAATATATATACATGGATAAAAAAAATAAACAAAGGCGCCTCGCCATACAGAAAAGCGTTGAAAAATATTGCTGGTTGAGAATGATCTGAAAAATAAATATAGGCTAGGTGAGGAGAGGAGTTAACCTGCAATTTTTCGGGCAACTGAACAGCTTTAATATTCTTTTCATTAAATATTTCATAATATATTAAATTTTAAATTCTACCCTGACAAGGGTACCCAAGGCTAAAGTACAGCATAAGGTCCGATGTTTGTTTATTATTGTGTTGTGTAATTGCAGGTGTATCTGTGGAATACCTATCAAGTGCAGTAAAATGCAAAACCATCGCAGAAACAACTAAACAAGCGACAAGGCAATTTAAATACAAACAAGCACACACAAAATTTCGATAAACCAACCACAACGGAAAATGTTTGAGTGTTGGTTGCCCAGTTAGTGGGGGAGCAGTGGAAACATCGTTGACGTCGACACACAATTAACTTCAAAATACTCCAAGCCATGTTAAGTGTCAATTAGCTAGAGCCCGAGCTTGCCAGCCATGAATGCGAAATTATACAGCTAAAATATCAAAACCCATGCATGTATTTACATATTCAGATATCATTTCATATATAATTGCGTATGCTAAACAAGTTGCCAAAAAGCTGATTATCGCCTCTAGATAGAAAGCCACAAAGTTGCATGGAAATAATGAGATCTTCTATCAAGATGGAATGCCTGAATAGCTGAGAAGGCCACAAGTAAAGGCGAATAATGATTATATTTAATGTGGGCAGCCAGCCAGCCAATGAGATCATCATAGAGAGCTCATCAAAGTCAATATGGAACATCATCTGTCGCCTTTTTTGATTTATTCCTCGATACCATTCTAAGCCCATTTAAAAGTTAAGCCAAAAATCTATATTAAAAAAGTTTCGTTGAAGGCTCGCCTTCAGCTCGTAACGGTTTGTAAATGACTTTTGCTTTTGAAGTTGAACTCACATAATTTCCAAACATTTCATTTCTAATAACCAGCCAGCCCAAAAATGGTCAAAACAGCCGCAATAAATAAAATCGGGTATTTGGGTATCGAGAAAAAAAATCAAAAATGATATTGGTAAAACATGGAATGACCAAATATAATATGCAGACCGCAAAACAATAAAAGTGGACAGTCGAAAAACAAAAAAGTTGGACAACAAAAAATCAAACAAAAGCACACGGACACACACACCGCACACACCAGAAATCGTGTCCAAGTGCCACGTTTTGCCTAAGCGACAGGGCGGGGGCCGAGTAGGGCCATGACCCCACCCCCTTTTCCAGTGTCTCCCGTAAGTGACTCCCCCTCGCCGCACAATCCATCGGTTATGTTTGGCCCGGCACGCTTGTGCCAACAAAACGCCGTTGTCTGTGTTCGTTCCCACATGCGCTGACAATATCGCAACAATGTCGGTCGACGACATCCAAAGAACAACAAACGGTGCTTCACTCGGGCCCCCTAAAAACTCCGAGTCAAATACAAAAAAAAAAGGAGCTCCAGGAAAAAAATATCGAGGGAAAATCAAATGACAAACAATAACAAAAGAAACAAGAAAGGAAGCTAACTTCGGTAAACCGAAGTTTGTATACCCTTGCAGTT
>JAEIIF010034579.1:0-16292 GCA_018874455.1 Drosophila trapezifrons
TATATTATATCTTATTTATATTACAAAAATTGAAAAGAATTTCTTATGTTTTTTATACGAAGAGAGAGGCGAGTGGCGTCCAAAGAACCCACCCCAAATACGCCGAGCACAAATCGTGTCTGCTATCCCGGGCGGCCACTCCCTCAGCCCTATGTCCTTTAAGGACTGAGGCACCACCGACGTAAAATCTCTTTATGTATAAAAGATAGTAATTTCTCTCAGTACTTCCATGATCAGATTGGTGCTCTCATTTAGATCCACATATATTGTATCTATTGCAGTACGGACGGTGTCTCGAGAGCCTGGGTTCAGTGCTTTGTTGTCCCCGTATTTAAATAGCGAATGATTAGCTTCAATTGGCTTCAATTGCGTATGGGCTTAATGCCCAAATTGATACGTATTCCGGCCGAATAAGCGGAGAGCGAAGAAATCTCCAAGGCAAAGCTTCTTTCTCCGCATTTCCCAACACGACTTTTCGTTTTGTTTGTTTGAGATAAAGCGTCTTCTCTGCTGTCTGTCTGTCTGTCTGTCTGAATGTCTGAATGTCTGACTCTCTGAATGTCTCATTTTCTATCTGAATCGCTTTAGATGGGATAAGTAGTTGGGCGACGACGACGTCGGAGTCGGAGTCGGGGTCCACATCACGCACATTCATTTGAAGTAGCTTCACTTTCAGCACTTTTTAAGAGAGTCTGAGCCGATTGAAGTGTCTGGCAAGTTAAATCATTTGGAAATTTGAGGGTTTTCTCGACTTGATTCACAGCCATTTCTCCATTTCTCCATTACTCCTCTCTCTCGCTCTCTCTCTAGTTGGCTTATTCCGAATTTAAATTGAACAGATACAAAAGTTTCTCTTTGCTCGGGAAACTGAACTGAAGTTGTGCTCCGACTTTTATATATTTTCGTAACTCCGCCGAGTTATTGGGTGTGCAAATATTTGCTTCATTATTGGGCAACTTTCAATAATGACTTTGCCAGTTCCTCAAGTTTTTTTTTAGTGTCTCTTGTCTCTTCGAACTAATTTGAAATTTCCGTGACTTCTTTTCGGGGTAAAACTTGCAAGTTGAAATAAATTTAAATCTGTAAGTCCCTTCAAAGTTATTTACACATTTCTGTAAGCTCTGGGATAGTCGAAAAGAGTCTTAAATCCTCTTGTCTGCCCCAAATAATAACCCAAATATTTGTGGAATTGCAGAGATTATTCAGTTTATTTATTACGTGTATTTCACCCATATTTAGCTGCCACCGCCGCACCGGAATTCCTTGGTTAAATATTTTTAATGATTTGTTTCAATTTAAGCGCGGCGCGGGGCACCACTCGGAAATGCAACGGAGCATGCCCGTGACCTTTGGCTGTGGTGGTGGGATGCAGATACAAATGCTGAGATACGGATACAAATGCCGGGGCTGCAAATGAAAAGTTAAACGTTGCGTGCTGCGCCTGTTTATCTTACGGATGCGCCCTGGGATGCATCACTCACTCAACTCGAGCATAGCATTTAACTCATTCGTATAAAAGATACAAAAACCGCGAATGCACCACTCTATCGCTGTCCCTGTCGCTGTGGCTGTCGCTGTCGCTGTCTCTGTAGCTGTATCTGCCGCCGTATCTGCATCTGTATCTGTGCATCTGCATCTGTGAGATACACAGTGCTTGAACAAACAAATGGGAGAAGCCTCCGCCGCAGCAGCAGCAGCAGCAGCAGCTACTTCTGATTCAGATTCAGATTCTGTTGCCGAACCAACTTCTGCTCATTCATGGCGTTGCACTCGATTAAAAATGTTTCGTGTGTGCTGCTCCTGCACCCCTGCCCCCCTCCAGCCCCCCACCCAAACTCCGCCGTTTTCCTCAGCTTTTCACCCCGCCCCCCCCTCACTCCCTTCGGCTCTTCCCCCGTTTTTGTTGTCGCTTTTGTTGCAGGAAGTGCTCATCTTCATTTACTTTGTTGTCGCTGCCGTCTCTTGACGTTTTTCGGTTTTGCGGATGACACTGTGTGTTCGGTTTCTGTTCGAGGTTCGGTGATGTACTGCGAAAAATGGATAGAAAATTTTAGATAACATGAAGTTGGAGTTGGGGATATTTATTAATATTTGTTGTATTATTTTTGTAGATTTTTCTAGGCTGTACTTTAAGTTATTATTACTTATGATTCAATTAAAGCCTCATTTGGCGCCAGAAAGTATGCAGGGTTTTATAGACGCAAAGCAAACCATGAACCAAATAATTTCCAAGGGGTTCCAGCTTATCACAGGCTTTTAGGGCTAAGAAAAACTGATCCTGGCCACAGGTTAGGGGATATTATATTTAAATTTTATATTTTATTTATATTTTAAAGCTTAATTTATGGCCAGAAAGTATGCAAGGTTTTAAAAACGCCAATGCTGTCTATGATACCCAAGGTGTTCCCGCTTATCACAGACTTTTATGGCTAAGAAAAACTAATCATATCTTAGGATTATTGCATTTAAATTTTATATTTTATTTATATTTTAAAGCTAAATATGTTGCCAGAAAGTATGCAAGGTTTTAAGAACGCAAATGCTGCCTACGATTCCCAAAATGTTCGAGCATATCAAAGACTTTTAAAGCTAAAGAAAACCCATCATGGTCATACCTTAGGATTATTATATTTTAATTTAACAATGTATATATCTCTATTATATTTAATTACATTTTCTTGGAGTGCACAGATTCGGTTTGAGATTATTGCCAATTTACAAGCCGCCTGTCTCGCTTGCACATATCGCTGGCAACCGTCTCGCTCTAACGTTAGGCACTCTGCTAATTAAATATCTATGAATGGCGGTCTTAGCATACTTGTGTGTCGTGTATCTGCAGCTGTAGCTGTATCTGTATCTGTTGGATTGCCCTGGCAGCAGCAGCCAGAGTATCTCTCGCTCTGCTGTCTCGTTTGTATTTTAATTTAGCATCTTGAAATTGCCACAGGAAATTGCTTTAATTTCCATTGAGTGTTTCTTGTTGCCGAAAACCGAATTGCCCCTGTTTTCCCGTCTGTTTCTCTTTCTGCGGTTGAGAGCAAGATAATCCCCACCGCACACTTCTTCGAGTGGATCGAACTTTTCGCCAACTTTCCGCCCCTCCCCCAATCACACGTGGATATACGTATATATATCTTAAACGCTTTTCATTAATTTATATCGCGGTTCAGAACCGAAAATCCCACAACAAACAACCCGCAGAGCACTTGAGAGGAAGGCGGAGTAACTGGATTTTTGCGTGCAGTTTCCGGTGAAGACATCAATCAATGCGATTAGACAATTCCCGCTGCTAATTCGGTAAGAAAGCGAAAGTGAAACTAGAACGCGACGCATTAAAATCCAATGGCCAATTCTAGGTTCTTTGGTTTTTCCACACACAACACACCCTCACCCACACCCACTCGAGAAATCAAAGAAGAGCCAAAACACTTGAGCTCATTTCCCAGGCGTTTTTTGCTTTGATCTTTCTAAAGAAACCGAACGAAGCCCCGCGCGGAAGCAAGGAAAAACCAAAGGGAAAACCTTGGGGAGGTGGCAGGAGTGGACGAGTGGAGGAGAGAGGGTTGGGGGCTAAAAAACACATCGATTGATTGGTCAGCTTTTGTAAATGCGAGTGTGTAGATGACTGGGCGGAGCAATTGAAGTGCGAAACCCGAAAGAGGCAGCCAAATGGAGCGAAAATGCAAAGGCAAATGCCAAAAGTTTTCACCGAATTTCCTCAACGTTTATGCGCCGAAATTTGGTCCGAAAACTATTCATTAAGTTACACTGGGAGGAAATATAATGGGAAACCTTATATTATGATATACAAAATGTTGCTTATAATATTAAAAAGTATTATTATAATTAGATAAAAGAAATCTGGATTTTTAGACAATGAATAACAATTTTAAAGTATTATTTTCTATTATATACTTGCCAAAATATATTTTTCAAGGCATATATTTATATATTTAATAAAGCAAGAAAATCCAAGATTTTTAAAGACTTCCATATTGACTTAAAGCTCAAGATTTCACCCACTTCCTGGTGACTTTTCTTTGCCAAACGCATAAACGTTCTTTTTTGGCCATTTTGCTATTTTTATTTAATTTCTTTTGGTTTCATTTTGCGCTGCAAAAGATACAACAAAAGCAGGCAGGCGGCAGGCAGGCAGCTCCAGATACAAGTGTACGCGGACACAGATACATTTTTACGGGGCAAGCGTGAATTGCTCCCCGGGGAATTGGCGTTCCATTGGATACACTTCGATTTGGTAGATTTGACAATGCGCAAAGTGTCTGCTGTATGTGTGTGTGTATCTGTATCTACAGCTACAGCTGTGTGTAGATGCCAGGCATTTCATTTCATTTTATTTCATTTGAATTTAGTGGCCATAGTCGGCTGACTAATGATGAAAGTGTGACCCAACTTTTGGGGCCATTTGCAGGATGCCATCGTCGTCTCCGTCGTCTTCTGGGCAGCGCAATTTATTACAAATAATATATCATCCCATGCCATCTCGGTGGGATTTTGTATTTCGTATTTTGTATTTGGTATTCGGGACTCTCTCCCTCGGACTTTATCCAATCATCCAGCCGGGCCAAAGTTTCGGTTCGCCTTCAGTTTGGCATATTTGTCAGTGTGGCATTACTAATTGGTGATTACGAGCGGAAGTCGACAAAATATTTTATGCTCTTATTTCTATTTTGTAAAACATTTTCGTTCGTTCGTTCGTTCGTCTTCGGGCCTCTGGCCTCTGGCTTCTGGCTTCTGGCTCGTAAAAAAAAGAAAGGAGAGGACGGAAATTCAAGTGGCTAAATTTAAATCGAAGGCGCGCGCTCTGCCGGGTTAAGCTGTATCTTCATCTGGCGTATCTATCTCCGTGTGTAGCTGCTGCTTTTCATCAATGGACTTGGAATATCTGGCCGCGTGCCAATTATTGTTGCACGTTTGCACGTCTCCCAGTTGTCAAGAAGTTGTGAGTTCTTCGGGCCAACTGCATTGCCTTGCACATTTCTTCCTCACTCCGCCCATTTGCATGTGTGTTGGGAAAATGTTCATTCATTGCGAAACACGCCAAGATAAATAGCAAATGCAAAATGCAAATGGAAATCAACTTTTTTTACACCCAAAAGCTAAGGGAAAGTGTTTTTCCAAAGGGGTAGAGAGTGGGGGCATTGGCCGCCTAATTACAGGCCGCAGCCGAAGATGCCAATCAGCACTTTAAGTTGCCTGTTGCACCTGCTGCCCTGAAAAGTATCCAACATTTCTCAGATGTTCCTTCGGAAGATTGGCTGTCTTGGTGTGTAGGTGTTTTCTTTGGACAGAAAGTGTATCTTTGATATTGAGCTATATTTTTGTAGATTAAGTTAGAATATCTTTGATTTTAGGCATTATTTAAATAGATTTTAATTCATTTAATATGTATTCCCAGGCTAAATTATTTTTTAAATAAAAACAAAAGCTTTGGTAACACTTTCCCAGCTAGTTTCTTTCCAAGAATCCCTAATTAATTTCAGGAATATTCTTGGCCTTACTATTTGTAGCCATTTAGCCACTCCCTGTACATTTCTCCTTACCCTATCATATCTTAGACCGTTCTTGTTTTATTTACCATACACAGCATAGAGCATTTTATGGGCTGCATTTTCCACTCACATTTCACCCAACGTCTCGCTGTGTTTTTGTTGGCTTTTAATAGTCGCCAAGGCGAAAAAAAAAAACAGAAAAACAAGGAGAATGAGAATGGGAATGTTGGCCTGTGTCTGTGATAATTATTATGGCGCTCTTGACGCCTTTATTGAGTGTAAAACGTTTCGCAGGCGGTCGCCGCGGATGGATATGCAGATGTAGATACATCCCGACTCTTAACCCCCTGCATCTCATTTCGAATGCAAAACGATCGACGGCGATAAGCCGATCAAGATCAAAATCTTTAAGCCAGTTACAAGGTTTTTTTTTTCGGAGTTTCGGGTTGGGGAGATCCCAGGTAATGCCCCCTTTATAGCTCTGCTTGTTGCTGCACCGTTAACGATCCATGTGTGTGGCCCCCCCGCTTCAGTTTCGATTTTGGAAAATGGGAAATGGCTCAGGCTTTGGCTTTGGCTTTGGCTTGTTAAAATGCAACATCGTTGCCGGTTTACTGAAGCGAAACTTTCCTTAGATTAACCCCCACAGACCCCAGACATCGAATCCATCCAATTTATGTGCCCGCTGAAGCGACAAATAAATGTTACAGTCTTTTTAACTGAATTGTGTCTTTGCACGGGAGGAAAATATATCATATACCTTATGTATAAATATAGAAAAATGTTTATATTACAGAGATCTTATAGATCTTTAGGTTTTTTTATAGTATTTAATTATTTATATGAATTAAAAGCTTTTCCAAGTGAAATATCATATTTTTGTGGAACTATCAAGCTCGGGGAAAAAATTAAATAGTATTAACTTGATGAAGAATTGATTTTAAAAGCGATTTCTCTTTATTTCTCATTCCAAATAATTTTTCTTGACAAATACTATAAATTCAGGAACCAACAGATCTTTTCTCCAGTGTACTCTGCCTGTGTGGGTGGGGCTAAAATTGGGGGAAGGGGTGGGAGCATGCAGACTAGACAAGAAGTGAAAAAAAAAAGGGTTTGGGTTCGGTTGATCATCATCATCGGTGTGTCTTGCCTTTTGGGTGTCGTCTCCGTTTCGTTCGTGTGGGCAGATCGCCGGATCGCCAGATGGATCATGGACTCGGATCCCAACTCTTTTCTTAACAAGCTGTCAGTCAGTCAGTCAGTCAGCCCTTTTGACGGGTTGTTTCAGCAGCCAAGTCGGAGAGGAGAGGAGAGCAGGAGGAGTTGGAGTGTCAGCCGAAGAGGAAGTGGAAATTAGCTCGAAATCAATGGGAATCATCGATAGATGCGATGAGTTACACAATCAACTGCCGAGAAATATATATATATATACAGCTGGGGATGACTTTTTCAAGAGGTACAAATGGTGGGAATGGAAATTATTCTCCACGTTCAGCCATTAAACATTTGCCTGTTGGCTCAATTAAGGTATTTACAATCATTAAATGCTGTTTTCCATTTCCTTTTACTCGAGTAATTCATATAATTTAATAATAAATATTATATCTTTGAATTATTTAAGTATTTTAATGCAAAATGCTAATATTTATTATAATTTATTATCAAAGCTATTTAAGAGAGAGTCATGATTGACTCTGCCTTTGGCTTTTCGGTTTTGGTTTCGGTTTCCTTTTCGAGTTTAAGGAATTTTGGTTTGCGGTCTCCATTATCAGCTCACTGACTGCATGTAGATTTTCCGCCCGCTCATTTTCCAGGGAAAACTTTTGATGCTTAGACAGAGAGAGAGAGAGAGAGAGAGAGGGAGAGGCAGTGCCCTACAAATGTGGAGAACTCCGTCAGATGTCTAGAAGTTTTTTGGCCATGTCAGAAGCCAGGTTTTGTGCCCTCGCTGATAAGTTATCAGGGCCAAAAAACCGTACGAAATTCCGCCCCCCCTGGCGGGTGAATTTCCCCGCCCATTTCCCTCTTTCCATTTCAATGAGATTAAAATCTTTGAAGACATTTTATAAACATGAAAAATGTGCGTCAACTAAACTAAAAATAACAAGAGCCCCGGAACGTTAACAACTGGAAGACAAAGGAAGCCAAAACTTTTTAGCAAAGTGGAAGAAGAGATTCTTTTCCGAAAAGCGGGTTTCCAGAGAGAGGGTGGTGAAAATTCCGGGGGTAAAGGTTAGTGCCCTGCTCTTGTTCTTCGTCTTCTGAGGAAAATGTTAATATTTATTGAAAGCATAAAATAGAAACGCGACACAAACAAAGTTTTGAGCCGCGTCTCCTTAAACTTCCCTTTATTTTCCATTATTCTCTGGCCTTAGTACCCTATTACTCTGGGGGCCCAGGAAGGGTATACTGTATCTGAGAGAGAGGGTATTATATGATGAATAAATCGTTGAAATAAACAAATTTTAGAAAATTTTAATTAAATAAAAATCAACAAAAGCTTAGAGATCTCCTATTTAGAATTTATAGATGAGTACCGGGTATTTCTTAGTCGGTGCAGCCTTCTTTCTGCCTCCTTAGCATTTTTTTTTATTACAACAGCATTAATAACAAAGGCAAAAAAGTAAAGTGCACACACATAAGCTTGCATAGACATCATAAAAAAGTTAAGCTCAAGATACAAAGATACACAGACACACACAGGCACAGGGGCAGGAACACACATACATCCATGCACACACAACAAAAGAGCAATTTGTTATTTAATGAAACTGAAAATGAAATAAACTCGCAGGCAAAAAGCCAGCGCAGACGAAAAAAGCAAAATGTATCTGTAAGATGAAAGCATTAACGCACAGAATGCTAATATCTTATGCACACACACACACACACACACACGAGCAGATACATCCGAAGATATGTATGTACATATAAAGATACAGATATATGGGGCGCTTCTGGGGAATTACAACGGCCTATGAACTGAAACCGAAACTGAACTCCTCTCAAAGCCAAGGCGAATCCCAACTCAACTCGAACTGAGGCTGAAATAGAAACGAAGAAAAAAGCAACAGAACTGAATCTGTCGTGTCTTTGATTATTATCAGGGTACACAGCAAGAAAAAGGGATTATTTTGGTACTTAATAAAGTCTTGAATAATATTTGTCTTTCTAATAAATACAAAAATAAATATCAAATTAAATTAAATAGAAAAACCTATAAAAATAGGATGATTTAGTGATTTCTTGAAGTAATTAATCTTAGAAGGCTGTCAGAATTTCCCTCAGTGCCGCTCATAAACCCCAACACACACACATGGTCACCCATTTGTATCTTTGTATCTGCATCTCGCACATTAACAGAGAAGAAAAAAAAAGAAAGAAAGAGAATAAAGTTAAGCTAACAAAGCGAAGCGCCGAAACTCAAGAGAAGGTGGACAAGGGAGTTGGTAATTCCTCGTGGTGGTGGTGGAGGGGGAAAAGCCAGGGGGGGGTGGGGGTCTAGGAAAATGTATGCGGGGATAAGTGAAAAATGTTGTAGGGCAATTTCTGTCGTTTTTGGCGTTTATGGATTCGGATTGGGACAAAAGGCACAAATAAGGCCAACGAAAAAATATCTGAATATACGAAAATAGACACAAATAAAGTGAGCTTCATTAAAAAATAAAAAGGTTTAATTATGCACAGATTAAGGAAATTATAAGCTGAATTAAATAGGAATTAAGCTAGATTTTATATAAGGTAGTAACAATTATTAAAGATTAGTACAAAAAATAATATTTTAGGATGTTAGAACTATAAGTAAGACCCTTGTTTTACTTCCCATTTTAAGCATTCATAAAAATGTGTATGCTTTTCCTAAAATAAGTAAACACATTTCCCTTTAAGATCATAAAAACTTAAGTAGAGTTTTCCTCTCTTTGCGATCGTAAAAGTACGAGCTCAAAAAAGACAGTCAATCAGCAGATGTGCAATATCTGTTGCTGTTGCTCTGTGCCTCCTTGTTTTTGTATCCTACGTAATTATGTAGGTGTGAACACTCGCCCTGTGACATGATCATCGGGAAAAACAGAAAAAAAAAGGAGCAGAACGACAGAGCGACCCGACCCATGGCCCATAAATTTAAAAGCAATAAAACTTTCAAGACAAATAAATGCGGCTTCCCTCCTGCAATTGTTGCAACACCAACATAAATCTCGAGGCACGCAAAATATTTAAACAAAGCCCAAGAAGACGAAGAAAAAAAAAGGGGAGACGCGTGCGTGCGGTTTCTCGATCTACTATATAGCAGGGTATATATCCCCAGACCTTGAAATGCACAATGAGCGGAGATACAAGCAAGCACACACACACAACACACACTTATGACAGGGGCGTTAATTTATGTGAGACTGCAGTTTGGATCAACACAAAATGAGAAGAAAATAAATAAAGGGGGATGGAAGGCAGATCGAGGGGAGATCCCTCCTCTCGGCTTTCTGGGCGATCATGTGCGTCATTGCCATTGAGGATCGTCGATCTGATTGCGTGCCGCATCTGGGATCCCCTGGTCTTTAAACATTATTGTGGGGGGGGGAGAATTTACGCGGCCAGCTTAAATATTTATGCCAGATTCGCCGAGTTCAATAAGCAGGGATCTTCACAGAGGCTTTAATTACCTCTGGGGATCTCTTTTTACCTCTTTTTTAATTATTTAAATGTAATTAATAGCTTATTTATTTAAATACTTATTTAGATATGTTGTTTAAGGAGTTTTAGATATATTTTGGTTCAATAATTGTACAAATTCAAGATATATAAATGATTTTATAAATTTCCCCCAATATATACTGATTGTAATAAAAAACCCAAATCATTTTTTGCCTTACTGATCTAAATAAGTTCATTCCTCATCATGCAGTTCTGGTTTTCCTCTGAAAAATTAGAAAAAACATAACAAACACTGACAGGGAATCAATATATGCATCGAATTAATCTCCAAAAAAACCATACTCAACTATGATGGAATTACAAAACAACCCATCAAGAATATGGGATTTCACCGCCTGATCTCTGATCACTTGAAGTGATCTTTTTTTCATTTCTCCCCCCAACAAGCAGAAATGAAAAACAAAAAGCGAGAAAACTGAAAAAGCGATCAAGCAGATTGCTCCCAATTCCATAAACGAAACGATCGTGACAAGAGCTTTCGCTGCTGCCAGCTCCCATGATTATTTTGAGTGATCTTCTTGGAAGAAGATACTCTCGAACTCTTTGGATTTCCCAGAGGAAAATGCCAGCCAGCTGCCTGATGCATCACATGAACTCGTGTGACACTCGCCACCAATGGCTTTTGGCCAATTAGCTTTGGCCCCAAAAAAAAATCGAATCGAATCCCCTTTGTGGCACCTACGCCCCCTTATTCCCTGGCCTCCTTCCCTAGTTTTTGGCTCTCCAAGATCTTTCCCCCTCTGCTCATCAGCATTTAATGCACAGAGAAAAATATGCAAGTGTAAGAATATCACTGGAATTATGTGGGATAAATATATATAAATAGTTTAAGCTTTTATTTATATTTTTTCCATATCAAATTAAGACCCTTACAAGCAATTGCATACTTTAATGGCATTTTATTTAATTACCAAAGCTAGAACACTTGAATCTTAAGTGTAGAAGAACTCTTAATATCTTTCGCAGTGTGCCTTAATTATTCGAGGCGTGTTTGGTTGTTTATCTGAGCAAACATAAAACAGAAAATGAAAAACCAAATAAACGCTAATTGGAAAAGCATATTTTATATGGACTGCTGTGCCATGCTGTGGCTGTTCAGCTTTTCTCCCCCTTGTGCCTCCTGTGGCACGCACTCTCTGCCCACTCGTAAAAACTGGAAACATTTTTGGGAGAAACGAGAAAAATGTGCCGGCGAGGAGGCGACCATAAAAATGTTGTTGGGCAACCCTTTGGCTTGGTTCGGTTTTTGGTTTTGGTTTTGTCTACACAACCAAGTGTCGGTCATGGGGGGAAAAAAAGAGACTCCACTCCACTCCAGGGAGTGGGAATTGGTTGTCAAATGAAATGCCGTGTTGGCCATCATGATTATTTCTGACATTTGTGGCAAATGTTTGAACCGAAAACTTTTCTCACTCCGTCTGACGCTTAATGTGGCAGCGGCAGTGTGGCAGCGGCCACCCTTTCTGGCATTTCTCGCCGCCCCATCGACTATTTATAAATAATCAAAATTGTTGACATAAAATTGGATGGATGGAGGAGGGAATATTCGGAATACGGAGGAGTACGGATTGGGCAGATTGGCTTAGACGCCATTTAATTGTTTTATGTTCCAATGTTCGTCGTGGAGAAATAAAATCAATTTTAATTACATTTAGTCGCTGACATTTTGATGGGGCCTGACATGCGGAGAAGCGGGAAAGGGGGCGAAGCCAAGGCTCTTTTCTGGTTTCTGGATGTGGAAACCAGTTCTGCCCAATCCCCAATACCCAATCCCCAATCCTCGGTGCTCAATGGTCCGATTCCCAGTCGCTGTCGCAGTCGCAGTCTCAGTTTAAGTTTAAGTCCCAGTTCCAAGCTCTGCTTTTGGTTTTCTTATTTCTCCTTGTATTTTTTTGTCCTCTCCTGTATTCTTATTTTTTCTTATTCTTTTTTTTTAAGCTGCATCCTAACGCAAACCTGGAAACTTGTCGTTGGTTTCTTTATTTTTTTTTTGCTGTTCGACGGAGAGCAAGTTGCTGTGAACTCGTTTGGTAGCATTTTGGGTGGGCGAAAGGGGCAGGGATTTTTTGTTTGGGGTGCCACGAAAGAGGAGGAGAAGGAGGAGGTTGCGCAGGCGGAGGGGCGTCAACATGATTTGCACTACAAAACAAAAATTTTTTTAAGGAGCAGTCGCTCCTTTCAAACTGCACTGCAAGCTCTCAAAGATTGCTATTAATTTCTATAAATATTTAAGGTTTTGGGAAATAAACTGTGTAAATAATAGGTAATAAAAGTAGAGGGATTGTCAACTTTGAGAAGTCCCTCTTGGCACACCTTCTAGACTTAGTTGTAGCTTGTAATTTCCTACAATTTATTACCTAGATATTTTTGCAAGTGCAACTCGCCTTGCTGCGTTGCTGCCTCTTTTTCGCGCTGCATTTTTCGCGTAGGCCGCCGGAGAGTGCAGCGAACTTGGTAGCCGGAGCGGAGATTAATGCGCCGCCAGACAAACTCAGCTGGAATATTTTCTGGGGTGCTGGGAGAAACGCACGGGGAATATCCACGAGGGGAACAACAACGAGTTCGTGCCTGTGGCCAGTAAATTTTGAGCTGCTTTTGCTTTTGCTTTTGGCCTGGGCCAACAAGTAGATTTCGTATCAGCGAGATGCGTTTTGGGCCAGAAGCAGCAGCAGCAGGCAACACTAGATATTTGGCCAGGAGATTTCCGAGAACTCATGCATAGAGAGCTATGTATGCCCATGGTGCCCGGGCCAGTGGGATCAATCATAGGAATGCCAGGGATTTTTCTACCAAGCATATATGAAAATTCCCCGTATCTGCAAGATGCTTTTTGGGGAAGATAAGAAGCACTGGAAGATAATAGATCATGTTAGAAAGGGTTAAATTCAAAAAATAGAATACTTTGTTGTCAGTATTCCTTAAAAAATAAATAAACTTTATGTATTATGTACTAAAAATACCTTCCTTAATTAATACATTTTTTTAACGACGAGCAAAAGCATAAAAACCCTTCAAAAACATCTCCAAAATTAACTCAGTATTCTCGGGGGAATCGAAACCATTCGATTGCGAAAATTCCAAGGAGAAGATATCCAGAAATTATGACGACATTCCTTTAACCCTTTCCTTCTCTTCTCTTTTTTACTCAGCGATTCCATTTTAACACTTGTCATAATTTGTTCATATTTCATTCGACTTTTCGGACAGCAATTATGCGATTACATCGCTTTTTTCTCTCTGCGTGTTGTTGAAATATTTGAACAACAACGAGGGATTTGAGAGTTCTTTGTCTCGATTTTACTTGCTTTTTTTTTTGCTTTGCTCTTAATGAACGTGAAATTATTTTCGTTTATGATCGAAAATATTTCATTAGCCGTCGCTGTGAGGAGAAACAATAACAAATACGAATATAAGCAAAAAAAGACGAAATGTATCTATTGAAGTATTCGCTTCAGTGGCGCGGAATGTGCTAGTTCATTGCGTTGTGTTAATTAATAAACGCCCCAAAAATCAGGCAGTGGTTCGATGTTTGATTAATGGCAATTTGCCATGGCAGGACGGTCAAAGATACGTTTGTATCTCACAGAACAGTGGAGAAATGTAGCAACGAATTGACCATATATTGCGGTCGAGACCTGCAAGTGCAAACTGGCTTTGCCATTGTTAACTCTGCACTGCAGGAAGACTTGTATCACTTGTAATGGGGATTAATATACATATATATCTCTGTATTTTGGGAATACTAGACCTTCTTTATTTGTATATATTACTGCTTTGTCTGTTAAGTATTTTATAAGCTTTACTTGAGGTTCAGGCTTGCTTATAAAGCACTATTTCACCCCGCTCTATGGGGGATCATCAGTAAACTTTGATACTGAACCTAGAAACCTGTGACATTTATTTGTTTCTCTCTGTGCACCTGTACACCTTCCGTATCTGTATCTGCATCTGCATCTGCTTCAATGCATTTGCATCTCTGCGGTTCATTTGAGGTGTCTGGCTGCTTGGAAAGCCTTTCTGGTATTATTTCTTTCTGTTGGCCTGGCCACTAGCCACTAGCTACTAGCTACTAGCCCTTTCTCCCTCCTGGCTCTCCTGGCTCTCTTGATTGATTTTGATTCACTTCGTGGCCCGTTGCCGTTGCCTGGGTGTTATTCAATTTTTGTGCCATATCATAAATTTAATTTGAGATGAAAATCCCAAAGATATGCCGCATTATCCGGAGGAGAGCTCGTGCTGCTGTTGGTCCATTGTGCGAGCGAGTATCCCACAGATACATATTTCGATCTCCTCCACAATAACGGATTACATTTGAAATTGTTTGGCATTGGCGGCCGCCCCAACTTGAGTCCCCGCCAGTCTCCAGTCTCCGGCTTTCCTCCATAAGCTGCACAAGGCGAGTGTTTTTCCAATATTACACGATGACTTTGAATATTTTGTGCGGTGGGGCAACACACACACACACAGACACAACATCATGGGTGGGATTTTGTGATTAGAGCGATACACACACCCGTCCGTCCGCCGTCCGTCCGCCGTCCATCCGTCCGACCAATCGGATAAAGAGGGCGGC
This sequence comes from Drosophila trapezifrons, assembly GCA_018874455.1. NCBI lineage: Eukaryota > Metazoa > Arthropoda > Insecta > Diptera > Drosophilidae > Drosophila > Drosophila trapezifrons. Next base: position 14,794 of record JAEIIF010034579.1, read on the forward strand.
AAGTGTAACAAATATGTTCAGCATTGGCAGTCGGACATGAGACTACAAACTGCCAGGGAGATACCAAAATGGAATCCACACTTATTCTGATTGTTTGCCCAGCTCTTTGCCTCTAAACTCTGCTTCTCCTGCAGTCCCCCACTATCCCCCACTATCCCCCACTATCCCCACTCCTCCGTGGCTGCAGAAAACCAGTTTTCAGTTCGGATATTTGAAAATGCTGAATGCCGAACGCCAAACTGAACGCATCCACAGGGCCAAGAATGATTTTTGGTTTGGCAATTTAGAGGGAAATCGATAAATATATATTGGAGCCAACTGCAACTACAACTTGATTGTGGGATGATGGCAAAAGGATCAAAACCGATTAGGGAGATGCAAAACGTTGCTACTGCGAAAAATAATTAACATTTGCTAAGCGTTTGTTGCCACAATCAATCCGGAAATGAGAGGAAATTAAGGCGAATTTGTGGGAGTTTTGCTTTTATTTTTAGGAATCTCTTTTAATTATTGGTTTGAGAAAAATAAGACAATAAATTGAAGGTAATAGAGTGAATAACTAAGATAAAATCAAGTACTCTTTGTTTTGTTTGGAATTATAACAAGAAGACATTCAGCATTATCTCCCTTAAATAAAATAAACAGAAATTCCACAACTACCATTTAGAGCTTAAATACTCCTAAAATCTCATAAAAAACCATGGATAAAAATATAAATAAATGAAATAATAAACAGCGAAATACCTACAAGTGTAAAGCGTAACGAAAGGTCACCAGGTTGTTGTTGTTGTCGCCCAAGACAACTCCCACTCATATATATATAAATTCTATTCCCAATTTAGATCAAAAATAAAACCCAAACCAGCGCTGCCATCATGAAGACTATGTGAGAAATACACAGAAAATCCTAGAAAATCAATTAAACCGAAGGATAAAGGAGAACGAATTAACGAGGGGAAATCCGGAAGATTTCGACCCAGAGAGAGAGAATTGGATTTTCTCATTCGATCGAAGCGAATATATTCCAAATTCTTTTTTTTTTTGGGTGGCGCCATGCCACCTAGGCCCCCACGGGCCCCACCTGCCCCTGTCCATGTCTCGAACGGGGCGCAGTCACAATAATTGTAATAATTGCAATTAAAATAAATAAGCGACCAGCGATAAAAAAAAAAAGAAAACAAGAAAGCGAACATCAAAATAAATTAAATTACATAACATAATAAATATCCGCCATAAATCGTGAAGTGAAGTGCACTCGCAGCACTGTCGGCGGCACAGTGAATTCCAGACACAAAATGACTATGAAATCGATGAAGTACTCCGATTGTGATACCATCATGGATGGCTACAATCCGGTGCCGCCGCCCCTGCCCCGCCGAGTGCCCCCCGTGCGAAATATCTACGCCGAGCCCTTTGCCCACGAGCCGAACCATTCCAGCAGGTAAATATTCGAAGAGAAAATCATTGAAAAGTCCCTGAAAAGAGTATTTATTTTATAT